>WAAE01008686.1:219991-242491 GCA_013400495.1 Nicator chloris
TTTTTTTTTTTTTTTTTTTTAAAGGAAGGGGTGTGGGGGGAAAAAAATAAAATCATGCTTCTTCAACCTTTTTTCCTCCCGCTACTCGGGTGCTTGTCTTTAATGAGCAGCTCCAAATGACAGCTTTAATCACTGCCTCTGGCCACTGAAAGAGGCCGCTAATGATAGGAAAGAACAGAGGACCATTTGCATCAATCAGCTCTAGTCTAAATCACTTTTTATGATAATGCATCCAAGCGAAGAAGAACGTCTCTGATGTCTCCTGCATGATGATGTACCACAGTGCTGTCTCCTCATCTCAGACCTTCACATAAATCTCTTAAAGATGCACACACACCCCACCCTGTGCTGCCAGCGCTGGCCCTCGTTTTCTACACCATTAATGATCTACCACCAGGGTAGAGTCAGGAGAGGTTAAGCAATCAGTTCATTCAGTTTTCACTTTCTGCGGGGGATGCCCACTGCTCCCGGAGGAGGGGAGGGACATACACACACAATGCCTCGGCTGTCAAACAAATACAAATTTAGGATCCACAAAATTCCTGGTTTGACACCCGTTACCATCAGGAGATGGCAGAGAAAAAACATTGGGCAGAATCCGGAGGGTGCTGCCTGCTAGAGCATCACAGCACTTCTACACAGAGAACTGAACTGCTGCTAAAGCTGTGCTCTTGTGAGTACACTTTATTTACACAGGAGTGCTTTCAAAGTGACTAATCCCATAAGCATAGAGTACCCCCCAGCCACGGAAGGGTGTATGGGATCAAGCACTGTTCTGTAACACTGAAACAAAAGACCTGGTCCTGCACAAGACAATGCCCTAAATAGACACTGGCCTGAGACAGAAGATCTGGACTAAATTTCTGACAGGCTGAGGTCCCATGGCCAAACCAGCTCTGCAAACAGAGCTACAGCAGCTCCTATTTTGCCAGATTGCAGCTCTGTGTGTGAAGAGTTTCAGTGGCACTGGCCATGGGAACCATATGCACACATCCATTTATTCTGTACACTCCATACAGACACCCAGGGCCCTGCACAAACACCCCCTGACTTGGCTGAGTCCTCTGGGTGCTTCTACTCAAAAGCACCAAAGCAAACAGAGGTCCCACAAGCAAGACTGAGGTCCCACAGCAACCCCTACTGCGAGGGTGAGGTTTCCCCAAGCTCACCCAACCAGCCCTACGTGGAGCCAGTGGGAATTCAGGTTGGACTGGGTGCCTAATTGCCTCTGGCTCCCTCGGGGATGGCAGTGCTCTCAGGCAGGTGCTGCTGGCTGACCCAGTGACCGTCTGCAGGCTGCTGGTGTGCACTGGGGCTGGCGAGCTCTGCTGTCCAGCCCAGCTCTCCTGGGATGCACAACAACCTCCTGCCGGGGCCTGTGTCAAAACAGCCTCTCCCTGTCAAAACAAACTGATGGATGCACTAGCAGATCCACCAGAGTCATGGGGGATGCATATAAATACACAGGGCTGCTTTTACTATTTCCCTGAAATAAGGGGGGAAAGAGAAGACAATGTTAATTTGGTTTTGGAGTTTCTCCTAGCTGGCACAATGCTGGCTGGAGGAAGTGACACCCACTTCCCTGGCAAGTGCTCACAGTACTCAGCCTGATCCTCCCACACTGCCTGGAGAGGCCACGGGAGCAATGCTGAGGACTTAATGCTCTTGTAGTTTTGACTGACACTTCTTAGGACATGCTAATCACCTTTCAGGGAAAAAGAGAGGGAAAAGGTCCCCAAATAGGCAATTTTATTTAATCTACCGATGTTAATAAATTCTTTTTGCTTATGGAAACAGGCTAACCTCTGCGGGGCCTAATCTTGCCCAGCAAAGGGGGCTCACCATGCTAGTTGAAGCATGGACACTTCTAATCTCCTGATTAAAACCAGAACTACTGTGACTGTATTTATCAGGAGTAAAGGATGGAGGAGAAGGATTTATTTAGAGGCAGCAAAATGCTAACTGAAAATCATGATACCACAGTTCTCTAAATGAAAAATCCTTCCAAGAAAATTGCCTTTTTAGCAACACATTGGGTTCTGGTGGGCACACGTGGGGCAGAGTCACTGGGGCTCCCAGTAAAGCATGTGGCTTTTGGTGGAAGGTGGCCAGGCTTGTCCCAGCAATCTGACATCAGGGTCCAGAACAGCTAATGGGAAGATTCACAATGGCTTCAGTGGGCTCTGTACTGGAGCTTTAGTAAATGCAATTAAAAAAAAAAGAAAAAAAAAAAAGAAAAAAAAAAAAAAGGACCAGAGCAGTATACAACAGCTGTAGCCCTCCTAAGCCTTTCTTTTTTTGTAAATGCTTCCCTTGGCGGCTTTATTTCATTTTATTATAATAAACTTCAAAAGGTGTATTTGATCTGCCAGCATTTTTTTCCCTGTCCACCAGGAGTTCATTTCAGCTGTGCAAGGCAGCAAATACTGTACATTAGGTTAATTTTCATTTCAGCTGTACAACATACATTATTGTTTCACTGCTTGGCTTAAGTGAACTCCTGGTGGATACAGTCAAAACCATACCAGCAGATCAAATGTACTCTTTGAAGTTCCCTATAATGAAACATCTTTAAAAAAAAAAAAAAAAAAAAAAAGGAAAAAGCTTTTAGAAAGCTTTAAAATATCCTGAATTGTTTGGAGCATTTTAATGTTTTGGCTTGTCCCTTCTGAAACTAAGTAATGAGAAATTTCATGCTGTCCATCATCCTTTCCAGCTTTTACTCCCAGAAGAAGCGATATTATGGATGAAGTATAAATTAATCTCTTTGCTGAATGGTTCAACTTAAATGAGCTTGAGGTGATTACAAACCACATCAGCAGATGCTGGATATGGTGGCTTTAAAGTAAAAAAAACAAACCAACTGACACTAGCATGATTTGAAGGCATGACTCTCAAGTTGACAAACCATCTTCAACTTCAGTCCAGGAACATGCTAAATTTCATTTTAAATCTCAGTGAGTAAAACACAGCCTTTCAAAATGTCACCATGAAATTTCCTCCTTGTCACAAGGCCTCCCTCAGTCCCCCAAGGATTCTACCCCTTCCCTTGTGGACTTCCATTGGTTAAGTTGAATTATCGTTTTGTCTTCTTCACCCTCCAGCTTATCCTGACTCATTTTACTGAGCCAGCACAGAGTAAATGGTGCCATGAAAGGGCACCAAACTACACAAGGGAAAGGCTGGAAGCTCCTTCTCCAACTTTACCACCAGTAGATTGTTATATGGAACTGCACCCCAATGAACACAGTCCTCAGCACTTGGAGGAAACAACATGACCCTGACTTCAAGCAAACTGCACTCATTTCTGATTTGAGAACATGCAAAGCTTGTGATTAAATAGGATTAACCCAACAGGATCAGGTCTCCAGAAGAAAGTGGTTTCACTAACAGGTTCTTACAGAAGAGCCCAAGGGCATTTGAAGGCTCACAGATTATCACCAATGGAACAAATGTCAGAGATGTTCAACCAGTGCCAAGTGAGCTGAGTATCTGTGGTTTGGGGTGATTTCCCAAGTGAAATGACTGCAGTGGTTTCAACATCCTGGAGGTACCCTCGGCACCCTCTGGCCTCAGCCCAGTACCCCTCCCCAGCACCCACCTCCCCTGGCCTGGGGGTGCTCCCAGCAACTCCTGGCCACCCCTGCTGACACCCCAAGAGTGTTCACCCAGTCAGGAGCTGTCACCAGGGTGGACAGACTGTCAATGGCTCCATACTCCTGCGAGCCTTCTGCCAGGGATTCACAGAGCTCTGCCTCCCTCCCGTTATCATCTCACCGCCAACATCCCATTTTGGACCAAGTAATGAGCATTTCAAACACCCCCCACAGAAAGGAGGAAAAACAAGATGCTTTGTGTACACCATTAGTTTTATGCATCTTGCAAATGCAGTTCTCCAGCTTGAAAATCTCCCACAGCTTTTGCTTCACTTTGAACAAAATCGTGTTGGACTTCTGATGAATAGCTCAGCTCAAAATACACTTGGAGGCTTTTCCTTGAATTCTGACTTGGGAGTAAATAACCTGCAGTGAAGCTAATTGTATTGAAAATTCAGAATATTGAGGAAATGTTACATGTGATAAATATTTACCCTAAAGGAATTCAAAGGGAGTCTGTAACAATTTATTTCTAACCAATACCAAGTAATATTAAATTGCAGGGAAAATGCAGCCCCAAACCCTATATTTTTCCAACTTGTACTAATGATTGTTCTTTGTGAAAAATGCCAGACAACAATATCCTTCAGCCATACACAACCATGTGGGTTCATACTCTGCCTTAGCATTTTTCATCCCAATGTCCTCTGCAAAACAACGGATTGATACTGCTTTCACTTAAATTGGTGTAACTAATTAGACCCAACTAGAATTACTCCTGATCCTATTCATGTAAACAGTCTTGATGACTTCAGTGGTGCTATTAGTGAAAATAAGGACTCACACAGAGCAAGGATTTATGGGCTCAAATCCTCTCTATTTGAAGCCTCAGTAAAATGCAGCCAATTCCAACGCAGAAGGAGAAAGCTGAGCTGTGCACAGCTGAGGAGTGGAAGAGTAAAAAAAAGGGGAACATTTTTTGCCAAATAAATTGGGAGAGAAATCACTCTGTGAAAGAACTGCCAAATAAAAGACCTGGTACAGACATTTTCAAAAGGGGCACCTGGAGAGAGGCAGGGAAATTCAGAAGGCACTGGAGACACTGGAGGCTGTGAGCACTCAGCACCCCGCGGCTTCCACAGAGGCTCTTGCTTGAGAAAGGTATTTGAGAATGTTGATCCACACAGGACTTTTCCTTTAAGCCAAAACCAGGGAGGACACGCATGGAAATGTAAATGGTTTCATTCTGAGCTTGAAAATTGAAATTAGCTTCGTGTTTCAGATGAACCAGTCCATCCAGCCATCACAGTGCCTAAATTCAGTCCCTCAAGCTAATGCTAAAGCAGATGATTACGAAACAAAAGGTTTTCCTAAAAAAAAAGGAAGAGGGGGAGAAACTATATTAATCATTACCAGAAAACATCTGTTTTTAAATGAGGTGTTTTTGATCTACACTGTTTGTGATGCAAGAGGAAGGCTTTGCCATCCATATGACAACCAGATCTTCATTTTGTTGGGATTAGGGGTCAGCACAGGGGACTGGGGGAGGGAAGAACGGGAAGGGAACAGGAGAAAGATTCCTGTAATAGATGCCAGGACACTTACTCTATAAACACGACCTACAGACCACGAGCCATAAGTCCACTCTAAATGTTTCTGCTTGATTTATATGAGGATAGATCAATTAACAGTTGAAGGTTTTATCTCATTTGCAGATACATGAGAGGCTTCTCTTCAAACACCCTTAATTATACACCAAGGGTAGATTCAAAATGAAGATGCTGCATACACAGACACTTAGGAATTGTCATGTCACACACAGAGAAGTTCTGCTTCTGCTTATCATTTCTGTAGCTGAAACTGTTTCAGAAAGGACAACATCATCAGGGTCTTTGCTCCATGACAGTGGGAGAGACGGAGCAGACACCTGACTCTGCCACCAGCAGACCAAGAACAGAATTGACCAAGTTTCCAAGTCTCGTTCCCAGGGTTTTAAAATAAAGTTAAATGGTCTGAAGAGAAAATAGAGAAGAAAGGGATTGTATTTTACCCAAGAATCGAGTCTGAGCTCATCCTGTATCAAGTGAAGGACATCATCACATGGAGAGAGCACTACAGTGCTGAGACAAGCGGGCTCTGCACCAGTTGCTTGTTCCATTTCATTCACCCGTGGCTGTGGCATTTCAGCTGCCAGTGCTTCAGGCCACTCCTTGAAATGACTGGAATTGGCTTTCTGATCTGACAGAGCAAAGGGGCTCAAAAGTGCTTGAAGATCTCCACGTAATAAAGTAGCTCAGATTATATTCCTGCAAGGATACTTGGTATACATGCTAACTTGGCAGTCATGTCTGTTGCCTGCTGTGCCAGAAACTATGTTAAAAAAATCTGGTTTATTCACACTTATGTACAAGTTCCTCCCAGCTCTGGATCCCATGGAAAGCAAGTACCTCAAAGCACATTTCCTTGGAGGGTTTTGTCTGACCCACCCCTCTTGTCACCACCTTTCTTGTAAGATTCTCTCTCCTCAGCACAGCTGAAAAATATTGCCCTATATCTTTGTATCTTTTAATTTTTCTGCATCTTCTCACTGCTCACAAGAAATTCAGACATCACATCCAACACATGAAAGGGAAGTTTCAGATTCCAGGAAACATGAGAAACACAATTCAAGCATTGCATTTCCTCCTGCATCATGAAAAAATACAAGGACACAAGTTTATTTTTCACTGAGAGTGACACGAGCATCAGACAACCTGCATATAATGAACATAATTATTTTAATGTTGTGTTTAACATTGCTCCTTATCTTTCCCAGTACACACAGCAGTGTATGGTAGGGTGAGCAGGGGAAGTGAATACATCACTCCTTCCCTCCTTCTACTCCCATTGTGCTTTAACCGTACACAAGAGCGCACGATTAAAATGGCTTAATTAATCCTCAGGCTTTAAAGGATGGCAGCAGCAGTGTTCAACTCGTGTACAAATGCATGCAACCACTTCCAGAGGAGATACTGAGGATCTCCTGAAGTGCCAGAAGAAGGAAACTCCACTGTTATCTTTGTACCCGCACTCAGGGTCAGGGATAAGGAGCAGGGTCCCGCCAGAAGCCCAAGGGCACCACCGACCCTGCTCATGTTTTGTGCCCAAGGATCTCTCCCAAGAGACTACCCAGGCTCATGGAAGAACAGAAATTCAGACAGCTTTCCTGCTACATGAGCTACATGTTCTTCCCATTTACCTCTGATCCCCCAGATGACTGGCAGCTACCCAGTTACACACCTTAGAGGCCAGGATGAACTTTGCTATTTCCATTCTGTAATAAAGGCCCAATCATCCATTTCAGATGCTGGACCCACCGTGGATATCCTTACATTTGTCACCTTGTGATTAAAGCTACAACAACATGCTCTCCATGGGTCAGTTGGAAATTTGAGCTGGAGGAAAAGGCTGCTGCCTTCTCATTAAGGGGTGTGTCACAGGGAAAGCTGATTACAGCCATGCTTCCAAATCTGTGTTGGCTTCTGATTAGTTTTCTGGTAGAATTAAGGTTTTGCTTTTGACCTACAAAGCAGTGAATGCTTTGGGCACTAATTACTTAAAAGCTCACTCCTCCCTCTGCACAGTAACATGACAAGCTGCGGTTAGTGGGTGTTCTCGAGCTGACAGTCCCTTGGGGGCTGTTTCACTGCAGAGTGAACTTAAATAACTCAAGTCCTATCAACACACAGGAGCCCTTAACTCAGAGCCCAGACAAGCTCCTTAATTCTTTCATCCAGGGACATAAGTTAAGCCTTACAGACTGCAGGCACTGGGGCTGTTGTGACAGATCCATCCCGTGAGCAGCTGGAAGGGACGCAGTGGGAGTGGCTCGGTGCTGTCACAGAACTGCTTGGGCTCCCCAGGGACAGACAAGTGCTCCACCCTTAGCTGGGAGCTCCTGCTACCCAAGGAGCATCTCCTGGGCCAAGGAGGGATTAAAGTGGGAAGGCCCCAGGGCAGGGACAGCCACAGTGTGGTTCTGAGCTGCAACAGGTTACTTTTGTGAACTCCTTAGAGGGGACATAATAATGAAAAGTCTTAGCCCAGGTGGCACCAGCCTTGAGCAGGGGCACCTCTTGCTCTTAAATTCCCTGAGTTTATTGGACCTTCTTGCAAAATCCACCTTTCCTCTTGGGATCGATCAGAGTCTTCAGATGGCTCGTTATGATAACTGTGGCTGCTCTGCCCTTTCAGCTCCTGCTGCCAACCACACAGATGAACTCTCAGCACAGCTGGGGGATAAGAGGCCAGCAGTAATTTGTATAAATTTTGCACATTTTAAAAATACAACACAGTTTCAAGGTAATATTACATAATATACATTTTCCAGTAACATTATCTCCAGGTCCACCAGGTGTCCATCACCTATCCAGTGGTAACTCAAGCAGCAGTTCCCAAGACTGTTGTCACAGAATCCCAGAATAATTTGGGTTGGAAGGACCTTAAACCACATCCCATTCTACCCCCTCCCACAGGCAGGGTCAGTTCCCACTGTCCCAGGTTGCTTCAAGCCCTTTCCAACCTGGCCTTGGACATTTCCAGGGATACAGGGGCAGCCACAGCTGCTCTGGGCACCCTGTGCCAGGGCCTGCCCACCCTCACAGGGAACAATTTCTTCCTAATATTCAGTCCAAGTCTCAGATATAATTCCTACACCCCAACACGGAACATTTGTCATTCCATAATAGCTCTCAGATGTTGACAGTATAATGAAATCCAGTTCACTTCTGAGGTTAAGACAGGATAAAGAAAAGTCAGTTTAATCATGAGAACCTCCTGTATTTGTTTCAAGTCTGATACCAGCTGTTAATCAAAAAAACAGGTTTAAACCACACACTTCCTTCAAAGAGAGAAAATATTTATCTGTCTTCAGTTTCTACACTACAATTACTATACTCAAGGATAACGAACACTATGGATGATCCAACACCTCCAGGTTCCTTGGTACTGAAGTGTGTTTCTCTCTCTCTCTCTAGGTTTTCAATCCCACATATTCAAGATGAGAAAGCTCTTTTCTTTTGTTCTTCACGCTGTTCTGGGCTCTGCTGGTGCTGTCTTATTAAAATCAGGTTAACACAGACTTATTTCTCAGAGGCCACTTGTTCATTACGCAGGTGTCACATGCTTTGCTAAATTTCACTGCTCCACTTCTGACAGTATCCAACCCCACAGACCAGAGCAGAACCTAAAAGCACAGATTTACTTTTTATTCTGAGCCACTGCGTCATCAGCTGGTTATTTAAAACTTTGTTCCGAGAGGCCGAGCCCAAGAGGCCAGGACTTTCCACTTAACAGGACTGAAGAAACTCCTCAGGTTGTTATTAGGTGTCTGCTTCTGCATCATCATTAGCAATAATGATTTACAGTTCAGAAAGCCTCTCTGTCCCATAAGGTTCCTGTTTGCACTTGATCACACGTAGCACACACGCAGGGCAATGGAGGCATCCGTGGCATGGAGAGCCACAGGAGCTTATGAAGTATTTATCAGTAAGTGGTACAAACTGTAAAACTTGCAATGTGGATGGTAAAATACTATTAAAAAGAGCTATAAAAGTAAGTCATTGTAATATGAGGTTACTAATATTGCAGTTACCCCTGGCTAGTGCTCTTGGCATTGTTAGGTTTAATATATAGAAGCTTACACACCCCAGACAGAATTAAACACACACAGCTTATGGACTGCAGAGGAGGTTCTCAGGAGAACCAGTTTTGATGAAAGAGTTCTGACTCTTTCCAATCCCCAGCTTCTTCTTCAGGCCGTAACAGGCAAACAAAACAAAGCTTTCAGCTGGTTTTTGGGCTGTGACCCACACCCTGACATTGCTCAGAGCCCACTGCCTTCTGGCCAGCTCAACCCTCTCCTGCGCAGCCCCGGGGAACGTTTGTCCCTGACACTGCCTTGCAGGGGTGAAGTATTTGTCACCCTGGGCAAACAAGTGAAAGAGAAGACTGTGCCCACTTCACGTGGGCTTGTAAAGTTTAAATACGCTGTTAAAAAGTCACAGTAGCTATGGATTAAGAGAAAAGGAAAAGTCTCCTTGGAAAGGAGTTTTTGTCACCACCCCTCTTCAGATGATGCCTTTAGAAAGCAAACCCCTTGCCTACATCTCCAAGCAGTGTCTATAGGCTGTTCATTCAATTCCTCACCAAATTCCACCACTATTCCCCTTTCACATCACTTAAAATAACTCTAAAAAGACATCCACTTTCTCAGCACACTGGACCTTACTTCAGTTCTCTTGTCCTTTTTAGACAAAACACAGCAAAACTGCACTATAATTACACAAACTCTTAATTAAAGTGAAGAATTTAAAACACCTCCAATGTTTTTTATTACCAGCAGCAGTGCCATTCTATCAGGATGACAGACTTGCATGTATTACTGAGCCCCTAATTAGCAATTGCTTTCCTAGTTAATAACTACTAAAATGCTATCAGGAAATATGTTTAAAATACATATTGCCATGAAGTTCTGTGTCAGTACCTCCCAGGTGACGAGACAGCAGTGGCTGCAGAGGGGCCTCACCCCTTCTCCTGGCACCAGCTGGGTCAGATCCTGCTCTTGCCTCGGCAGCAATCCCAAATCCTTGCACAAGGCAGGGGTGGGTGCTGGGATTCTCCTCCCATCTCAGAGCTGCTGGATGCTGGAAGTGTGGCATCCTCCCAGCCTGCTGATGGGACAGTGTCCCAGCCTGTTCTCACCCTGTTCCAGCCCACGGCTCCCAGGAGCTCTCTGCCCTGGAGTTGTTGCTCTTGCCCAGCTCACAGCCTCCCCACACCCCAGAGAGGTGCCAGCAACCCCTGATGGCACTTTGGGCTGGGTCAAAGGACAGCCACACCATCAGTGTCCATCAGGGGAAGGGGCACAGCTGGCTCCTGCTATCCCACTGCAAATTCCCATGCAGCAGCACTTTTCTCATGATCTCCATGTCCATATTCACATGGTTATGTGAAAGCCTCAGTTTTCCCACAAAGAAGGAAAATTCCTCTAAACAGAGCCCCCTGATAGTTACAAGGACCAGTCTGAAAACACAAAATGAGGACCTGGACTGCCAGCAGAGGATGGGCTGGGGGCAGTGGGACCTGGCCTGGCAGTGGGACACCCATGGTGGTGGGTGGTGGTGGCTCTTCCCAGGACATGGACTCCCTTAGTCCTGGCAACTCCACTGCTGTGACAGAGTTAACCTGGATTTAAATCACAGCAGGAGCCAATGTGACTCCAGATTCCTCACAGTTACTCATGGCCCATCCCCAAACCCACAAATTCTAATGTGAAGCTTTCCTTTAGTGATCACTGCATAACACACATACCACCAGCACAGACTCTGGGAACCAAATTCTGTTTCATCTGTGGCCAGATCAGATCTTCCCTGGGGTTTTCCATGCCTAGAACAGCTCATTTTCCTGCTCATAAACAACACAGCACCTAGAAACACCCACTTAGAAACACCCAGAAACAATTTCCAACCCCCTGGATCCTGAGTTGGAGCACTGATGCTTCCTTCTTCTTCATCCCATGGCTGCAGAGTTAATAACAGGGCTTCCTACACAATATCAGTGTTGTAATTCAAAATTTGCTTCTTTTGCTGAAGATGTTTAGAAGGAAGGAAAGAAGAGCTTGGGATGGAAGAAGAGGAAATCATTCCTTGCTCCTCCCCATTTTTCCTTGCCTATTAAAGTAGTTCACAATAAAATCAAAATTATTACTTTGGTATTCAAGAAATTTTATATTCAGCTTCCACTGGGGGAAATGCTGCTCTTTCCTATTAATCCAGGACTTTAAAATGACAACAAGTACATTAACGAGGTGTCTGTGTAATAAAACCCCCACACTGATCAGGGATGCATATTTATGTGGCAAACTTGGGATGCTTCAGTTTTACTGGCAGGAATGGATGCCTGCTCGTTCCTGGCTTGGGATGGGTATTTTAATGTAAAAAAGAGAACATTTCCATGGTGGCCAGGCCTCCAAACCCAGCACTCCCTAAACACCTCCGAGCTTTGCCCCGGGAAGCTCTGAGCAGTCAGGGTCCCTGTGAGTTTGCTGGAGAGAAGTTAAATATGGGCTGGGATCATTTTTGCTGGAAAGGCAGGTGGCTGCCACACTCCATCCCTATGGAACCAGAGGATTTCAGCCCCAACCCACTGCAGCAGGACCTGGCCACACCACAAGGCAGCAGCAGCCCCTGGCAGAGCCGTGGTGCCCAAGCACAGCTTCACCATGCCAGGCTCCTGCCCCAGCAGCTGGGCTATTTTTGGGAGTTGAAAGCACTGGTGAGGTGTGAGGGAGATTGGGAAGCTTGTGATGGGCAGTGAATCCTTTTGCTTAGTCAATCTGCTGAGAATCACTTTCAAATAACCCAGGAACACGACAAGGCTCTGAAAAGGAGCCCTATTTGTGTTTATTAGGCGGAGAACAAGACTACTTCTTCAATCAGTGAATTCCTCCGTGTGAAATGGAGGTTTATTCACCCTTTTGTATTGTCATTTAATAACCTCGTAAGTGAAGAATTATGGAACCGAGGTAATATTGAACTGATTTTCATATTTCCAGTCATGCAGTTTTTCTGCTTTGCTAACTTTTAGACACTCAGCTCATATTCTACCCACATTTTTAAAGGTCATTGCTCCCATTGGACTTTTGAGGGGGTGGTTGGTAGATAGAGATGCAACTGCAAAAAGGCACATGGCTGCTTAAGTTCCTTCCTTCATCAGTGTTTCCTCTCCTTAAAAAATGAGAAAGCTGCTGTGTCTCTGTAGGAAAGGTTCTGAAAGGATTCTGGGGGCATACAGAGTCTCCAACAAAAGTTTCAAAGCAGCTTCATCATTTGCAGTGAATACAAGTTTTTGACTGCTATGTAGGAAGAAGCTTGAATAAGCTCAGATCTCTGAATTGAAGGTTTCTCTAAAGAAACAGCTCTAGAAATGCCTGCATTTTGATGGGGGGAAACGAGTGTGAATCAAGAACAAAGGCCCAAGACCCAGCGAGAGGGAATAACCTTTCAGATCAAGCTGGTTTCCCCACCTGAGAGAGTTCCAGCCTGCGCCTTCCCATTTGATGCAAATGTCTGTCAGAATGGCACTACTGGATAATAGATAAAAGATTATCTGTGACATTATGAAAAATGAAAGCTTCAAAATGGCTACAAGTTCCATGAAAAAAAAAAAGATAGCCTTTCTGAAAGGCAACAATAGCTCCTGTGGTTTATTCAGCACCTCGAGTTGGGCACCAGCGCTCGAACGCCTTCCCCGGCTCTTCCCTGTGCAGCAGCTGCCCCGCTGCCTCCTCCCAGAACAACTCCTGCTATGCTTCTGATGGAGCACCTCTCCTACCAGGAAAGGCTGGGGGAGGCTCCAGGATGACCTCAGAGCCCCTTCCAGGGCCTAAAGGGGCTCCAGGAGAGCTGGAGAGGGACTGAGGACAGGGACGGAGGGGCAGGAAACAGGGAATGACTTTAAACTTGAAGAGGAGAGGTTGAGACTGGATATTGGGAAGAAATCCTTCCCTGTGAGGGTGCTAAAGCCCTGGCACAGGGTACCCAGAGAAGCTGTGGCTGCCCCTGGATCCCTGGCAGTGCCCAAGGCCGGGCTGGACACTGGGGCTTGGAGCAGCCTGGGACAGTGGAAGATGTCCCTGCCCATGACCGAGAGTTGGAACAAGATGGGCTTTAAGATCCTTTCCAACCCAAACCATTCTGTAATTCTGCGATTTCTTTCCCTCAACTAGAAATGGTGACAAATTCAGCTGAAGTAGCTCCACATGCAGCACCCTTGATTTCACAGGAGAATTACCCATTCAAGGCAGGGATTTCCAGTGCTGGCAAGAATCAGATTTTCATACCAACCTTCCCTGGCCTGCCCAACCATTGGTCTTAGCGGAGCAGGCCCAGGTGGTGACACCTTTCCTTCACAGATTTCTGCCGTTCACCTCCCAGCGAGGGGGAGCTGCAGGTTCCTGTAGCAGTGGTGTCCAAAGCTCGCCGTGTGCAGCCCCAGCAGCTGCTCAGCCGGAGGGGCTCATGGCAGGGGACCCAGCCTGCCCCAGCTGCAGCCAGGACTCCCACCATGTACAGCAGGGAGACTCTGCACATCTGTGCAAGTGTTTGTCTCATTCAGCTGGTGTAAACTGGCACAATTCCACTGACATCAGTGAAGTCACACTGAGTTACATAAACTGATGATCTCACCCCTGTAATTACACACCATTTCCTATCTACAAATACTGTCCTGTACAGCACATCCCAGTTACCCTGGACATTCCTCCTGCATGCTGGGAGAGCCCAGTCTTACTGGCCCAGGAGTACAATCTACTGGATTTACACCTTTACATTCACAGCAATACAGCACCTCACATTAAACACAAAGCTCAGCTTAACTATGCTGAATTCACAGCTATTGTTTTCATTAAGTGAAAGCACAGTGCAGGTCAAGCAATACAGATGCTGCTCAACACCTACATTTCTCATTGCTCACTCATTCTGCGTGGTACTGCACAACTGACATTTGGGCAATCGTGTTGAAAAAGCTGTGAAATGATATTGAAAATGTGGAAAACAAGCCCTGACAGGAACTGGGATGGTGCAGTGACAGGGGACAGACAGCTAGCGAGACAGAAATAATCCTGCCACCCTGTGCAGCCTGGAATGATCATCCCACTGCTCTGGCAGGATTGATTGCTCCTGAGCACCTGTAGTAACAAAGCCAACATGTGCCAGGACACTCCCATGTGTCTTCTGCAACAGTGCCACTGAGTGAGAGAGACCTTCAGCCCTCACCACCAGCCTTAGTAAACCACCAGTTGCTGCAGAGTCCCTGCTCTCTCACTGGGATCACATTCCAGGACCAATTCTGTCCATCCCTGAGGAGCAGCTAAATCCCCTGGAGCTGCAGCAGCTGAGGACACCCAGCACAGGGTGAGACAGGACCTGTGGAAGGGTCCTGCTGCTCGGTGGAGTTGGTTTATCTGCAGAGCTGGTGTGCCTGGAGCCCTGCTGCAGCCAGGGAGACCCAGTGGAGTGTGCAGAGAGGCTGGGATCCAGCAGCACTGCCCACATGGCACTTAATTCAGGCAGATAGAACCAGTCCACTGTTAAATTAACAACTGCCAACGGTGCAGGGAATTGGGCTGAGGCTGGAGTTGTTGAAGTTTGCTTTGGGCTGTCTCGTTTTGCTGGGCAGGACAGCGTTCCAGCGCTCCAAGTGTGCCTTTGTGCTCTTCAGTAACTCTGAATAAGCACAATCACTTTTTAAATTGAAACCCATATCACACAATTCTCAGGGAAATGACAATATAGGAGAACTACAGCTAAAGCCCCTCAGTGTCCAGAGAATGAGCTCTCCATGCAGTGAAGAGAGGAACTGTGTTTCCCTGGCCCATGTCTGCAGGGCAGAATTGGGATGAAAAGTTCCCTGTCCCAGGCTACAGAACTACCCAGAAATTGCAGGCTCACAATCCATCCAGGGTTTAATTAATACATCCTCAGAAAGCCACAGCACTCTGGCTGTTCTTAGAGATGCTGATTTTTCAGTGTGGTTGAAGCTTCATTTATGATTTCAGTAAAAGCTCCATTTTTTTCTTCCCTTTCTAGTTAAAAAATGAGCCTCTAGCTACAAATTGGACGATTACAGACAGTATTGTAGAGCAGCAGTAAAAAAGTGTTAATGAGCTGCAGGATATCAGAAGCAAAAAAGAAAGTATTTCCCCTGCAGGCCAAACAAAATTAATTTTAAAAATTAATGTAAACCACTAATGCAGCAAGTGCTTCCATTAAATTATGGGGCTCTGACATGTACAATGCAATATTTTTGCCATTGAATTTGTTATCTAAAAGGTGTTCATTGTTTATTATGGTGTGAAAAGCTGTTTTGCTCCAGATAGGCTGGTTCATTAAGGAACTGGATCCTTGCCATAGCCCTATTTCTTAGCAATGAAGCGATGCCCTGTAGCAAAAAAATACAGAGAGCAGCTCTCTGTTTAATATCAGAAATGTAAATCAAAAGACTCCAGTCTGCTTTTTAAATGGCGTTTGGTCTTTACAGAGATGAAACTCACCCCAAACATTTCACATTGCTGGCTGGTCAAAACGGCTTCTCCAAATTCCAGCTCTGCTAAATGATTATCATAATAACAATCCCTGTCAATGAGGGGTTTGTAATGCTTATGCTATTAAAACACTTTTAATTTTGCTGCTTCATTCATCAAACTGTAACAGGTTTGATTTTAAGAAGGGAAAGAAAGCCTGTTTTAACTGCCTAAGGAGAAAATAACGTTCTGATAAGAATCTAGATATGTACAATTACACAAAAGCTAATGGCTTTTAATATTGCAGGGTTGAAAATTCCACATAACTGGATTTTGATGTTCCTGTGTGTGCTGAGAGGGATCTTTTCCAGCAAAGACTCTCAGTGCGGTCAACAGTGAGAACTGGGGTTGGACCCATGGGCAAGGGACCTTGCTGGTGGAGCTGGAGCAGGGATGGCCCGAGGGACAGGAGCAGGGATGGCCCAAGGGACAGGAGGAGGGATGGCCTGAGGGACAGGAGCAGGGATGGCCTGGAGCAGGGATGGCCCGAGGGACAGGAACAGGGATGGCCCAAGGGACAGGAACAGGGATGGCCTGAGGGACAGGAACAGGGATGGCCTGAGGGACAGGAGAAGGGATGGCCCAAGGGACAGGAGCAGGGATGGCCTGAGGGACAGGAGCAGGGATGGCCTGAGGGACAGGGACAGGAGCAGGGATGGCCTGTGGCAACAGGGCAGGGCAGGGAAACAAGAACAAGGAAACAAGAGCTGCTTTTGTTTCTTCATGTGGATAGGAAACATCAGAGCCCTTGAGTCTAAATAACAGTGGGGAGAGGGAAAACAAAATCTAACCAAAAGCCCTCTGTTGGCATATAAAAAATTACTCTATTTAGCAAAATTAGATACTTTGTTGGCCTTCATTTATGAGCCAAAACATCCTGAGGGGGACTACTTACCAACTTTAATTAGTAATAAAAAGCTTACAAGTGCCAGGGGAGCCAGAACTGGAGTCCATGGGCCAAATCCTGCCCTCAAATTACATCAGTTTGAATTTGGGATCTTCTTATGTTCAAAGAAGTTGCTTTGTGCTTTCCATGGGACAGCTTGGTGGCCTCAAGTCACACCAAAGGCAGGAGAGCTGTGCTGATGCACTGATGAACTGTCATTTGACCAGGTTTAAAAGATTGTTGTCTGGAGGTATTTATGTTCTTGAGGCAAGAGCTGCTGAAGATGAGTGACTGTATGGGGTTTGCAGACCAAGGTTTGGGGAGCAGGGAGGCTGCAGGGGTGGCCTCTGTGGGGCCCTGCTGGAAGCTGCTGCCACACTGGGGCAGTTCCTGCAGGACTGAGCCCATGGATCAGGGGATCTACACTGGGGCAGTTCCTGCAGGACTGAGCCCATGGATCAGGGGATCCACACTGGGGCAGTTTCTGGACAACTGAACTGTCCCCTGGGAGGGACCCCAGGCTGGAGCAGGGGCAGTGTGAGCAGTCCAAGCCCTCTGGAGGAAGGAGCAGCAGAGAAAACTGCTGTGTGATGGACTGGCCACAGCCCCATTCCCTTCCCCTGAGCCTCTGAGGGGGAGGGGCGAGAGAAAATCCCAAGCAAGTGGATCTTGCAGAGAGCACACTGTGATTTTCCACCTTGCCCAAGACTCAACTTTCATACCTCTGCCAATATATGGGCTTGAAAATGAACAGCATCAAAGCAATAAAGGTTGGTGTTCATCCATGGAAGCCTCAGAGATATCAGCATCTCTGTTTTGATGTTTACTGCACCCATATTAGATTCTATGGTTAAAGCATTAGTAAATAAATGTGTATATTTATGTGCATGTGATATTGATGTTAAAAATTTCCACATGAACAATCATCCCCTAAAACAAACAAAGAGACTAACCCTGCTGCCATGCACTTGACTGACTGTAGTTTACCTCTGTTGCTGATTTTTAGCAGCTAAACTCATAGGTGAGGAGATAATTTAGCTCAGCTTTCTTCCACTGGTCTGAGAAACAAAGTTTATACAAACCTTTCACGGTGAAATCAAAAGTCACATGAAAAAGCAGGCAGTGCTGGGGGACAGAGCCTGGACATGAGATCAGCCAGAGCATGACTTATAAACCTTGCATCAGACCTTCCTGTGAAATCGAATTTCAGCTCTCCTGAAAGAAACCTTGCCAGTGCCAGACTCTGTTGGTCACTGATGGTCAGTGAGCCACAGCTGAGGCTCTTGTGGTCAGAGGTGTCCTGGTGCAGCAGGAGGGACCCCACACCCCACTGACACCTACCAGAGCTCCTGAGCAGCCCTGCCAGTGTTGGACTTCTGGCAATTGCCCACAGAGAAGAGATACCTCCTGTCCCACACGACACCAGCCTTTGTTTGATTTTACTGGAGAGGAGATGGTCAAAGGTGGAGAGACCCTGGCACAGGGCTGGGCACCTCATGGATAAGTGAAAAGCACAAGTACACACATTATTCCAGTGTGGTGCTTCTGCACATCATGTGCTTCAGCAGCTCAGCTGAAAAAAGACTTGCTTTTGACCCACAGAAGGGTCAGGAAGGAACAAAGAGGCAAAGCAAGCAAATTAATTTCCAACCCTCTCCATCAGGCAAGGGTCTGAAATAGTAGAAGGTAATTTCTGGACAAACTATCTATTATCCATGAAGCAACACCTTTTCTTGCTCTAGCTGCCAAAATGCTTCCATTTTCCAGGCCTAAGACAATTGACAAATGAGGCCCCAACTTTCTGCCCATTGCAATAGTTTTACAGATTGCAATTTGATATAATTACGCATATCAGCTAAAATTCCTTCCTTTTACATTACAAGGGACCCAGACAAGCAACCTTCAGCAGCAACAACACCCAGAAAGGGACCAAGGGACCCGTGTGATGGCTGTGTGCAGACATATTGACCACATACTCACAAGTGCTGCTGTTTTCTGTTCAGCAGGTGGAGTCATCTTATACAGATAAATAACAGAAATAACTGAGAATTTAAAAATACCAAACAGTGTTTCACTGCTTCCAGTCTATCCATATTCCAGTTCCCGATGAACAAACACAGGGAAAGCAAGAGGGGGTGGTACTTGATGGTGGTGTGAATAAGTCAAATTTGGTTCCAGCTACACCAGTGTAAACCCAGCGTTTGGGATAGCTCTGGAATGACATCCAAGTCCCTGGTTTTGCCATCTGTATTCTGCCTCTGTGGATCTGACCTACATCGTTGGAAGGAGAGGGGTAGCACAACCATTTGGAAGTGATGCTCCTCTATTAGCGATGAGATTAATTAAGACGCTGCTGGGCACTTCTCCACAGTCAGGCAGGGCTGTTAATGGCCATTGATTTTTTTTTTTTAACAGCATGTACAAGTTTAAATGGTGTAAACTGCCCCAGATTCCCTTTCCCTACCTTCCTCTCCCCCGCTAGGGGTTAACTTTGCTGGAGATAGGGAAAAAAACCAGTTCCCTCCTTCCTTTGCCTGAGGCAGGAAGATCAGGAAATTCACTGCTAATCACTGCAGTTGTGATTTCTGATTTCAACTGGCAGCACGGAGAATTGAACTCCAGTCCCCCGAGTACAGCAGGCTGCGCCAGGCAGGCCTTGAGCTTGTTAAAACTGTGGTGCTGCCATGCGGTTATCAATTTTAAATTAATCTCTCCCTCCATGCACACTTATCCTCCTCCACCCTCTCTTAAAGTGGCTGCTAAAAATATAAACTCCAGGATACCTCGCTCTAAGACTTAACTAAGTAAAAATCGGGATACTATTAATTACAGGTTTCCTTCAGCCTCAGCACCTGGAAAAATGGATTTCTGCACTGTCTCAGGGATTTGCCTAATCCACTTCCTGCAGTAAAGCCAACCACAGCTCTGGCGGTCTTAGCATCCTGCCATGCAAATCCTCCCTCCCACGATGAGCCCCTCTCCAGGAGCGCCCTGTCTCCAGGCTGGAGCAGCTGGGGA
Organism: Nicator chloris; assembly: GCA_013400495.1. Lineage (NCBI taxonomy): Eukaryota > Metazoa > Chordata > Aves > Passeriformes > Pycnonotidae > Nicator > Nicator chloris. The sequence continues at coordinate 239,613 of WAAE01008686.1, forward strand.
AGGGGAGCCTGGCAGCAGAACACCAGCCAGCTGGGAATTGGAGCTCTGTGGGCTGTGTGTGCTCTGCACTCAACCAAATCTGCCCTGCTGAGACAGGCCAGAGGTTCAGACATCACTTATTCGACTCCCCCTGTCCGCATGTCACTGTCACACTGCAGCAAACCTGTGCCAAGAGTGAGCATGAGGTGCTGTGCTGCACCCCAGGGACAGCCCCTGACTTCAGCCACTGACTGAGGTTGTAAAAATTACCTCCAAATCCAGCTTAATGGCTTGGCTCCCTCCCCATGCTGGAGTCTGCATGTCTGCCGCTGCTCAAGAGCAGCCTGGCTAATGTGGGCCAGGGTTTGTGAAGCCTTTGTAGTTGGCCATGTCCACCTGAAATAACAAATACCTGTGTGCTGGCACGGAGCACGTGGCAGCCCTGGCCCTTCAGGCAGGGCCGTGCAGCTTCATGTCCTGCAGCTGCAGTTGGTAGCCCGGTCAGCCTGCAGAGGCACCGAGGGGAGGTCACCTGGCTCTGGAGGGGCTCAGGAAAGCAATCAGCTGGCATCTGAGCAGGGGCCACACCACCACCTCGGTGTCAAATGTGAAACTCTGTGGAGGTGAGTTTATAAACGACTGCAGGCATCAGCATGCAGTTTGGAATCTATAAACATCTGAAATCTGTTAGTACTTTATTTGTAATGATACTGCCAACAGACTGCCCCCCCCCCCCCAAAAGGTCACAGCACACACTCAGCATTAAATTGCAGTACAACAAATCCTCAGCTATCCATAACCTACAAAACGATAGGGGCAGGCTGGAAGGGGAGACTGGGATAAAGCAGAAAAAGAAGTCTAGACACACTCTCCTAAAACTCACTGGGGAATCATTTTAAAATCACTTTATGAGGAAATAATTGAGGTTCTATATACAAAACTCCCTTAAAAAAAAAAGAGTAACACATTTGACAGCCTTAGAAAGTCACAAGGTTGTTACAGAGAAGAATGGGCCTCTGTTTGGGAATTTAAATACTATGTGGCCCAAATTCATAAACATTTAAGATTTTTAAAGCTGTTGGGAATAAAAGAGCAAAAAAGGCAAAATCAGCCAGGGCCAACTAAGGAAAAAAAAACCCAACAAAACCAAAAACCTGAGCTGCCAAGTGAATGAAAACCATCTCTGTAGTAAAACCTTCTTTCCTCACTCTGTGATTCTCCAACCCTGAACGCTGCTCTTCAATCCACCACAGAATAAACCCAGTGTTGTGCACGAGATAGCACAAACCCACAGCATAAACCCTCTACTGCCTGCATCCCACTCCACAGCAAGTGGAATTCATTCCAGAGCCACCAGATGCAGCAATGGCCCCTGAAATGGAGCAGCTCTTCACAATCAACACAATCAACAGGGAAGAGCAGCCTGTCACTGTGTCTGACATGCCCTGCCCAGGACGACCTGGGGACCACCGATCATTGTTCCACCTCCACATGGAGCCAGGAGGTTACCAACTCTATCTCTTTCAAGGGGAACACAATATAGCTGAACAAATAATTGCTGAAAATAATTTGTTATTCTTCTTCTGTCTCTCTTTTGTTATTCTTCATGTCAGACCTGCATCTCCATGTCATTTGTGGAGAAAGGTCCAAGCAGAAGAACCACACAGATAACTCTGCACTGAAACTTCACCAAGTTCTTCCTGATAACAAATTATTTCAAAAATATCCCTCAAAATGTAAACCCAGGAAGGGACTTTGGGCAATTCTGCCTGTGGATGAACTGACTGGTCAGTATCTCCATGGGACTGACCCAAACACGTGGCTCACCTATCACTCCAGCTTCAGGAGAGTTTGGGTTCTTACCTGAATTTCATGCTCAGGCCCATTTCTAAGTGTGCCTAAATATATTCCTACATGCTGTAGAGCCTAGCTTCCTTCTGGCCAATCTCAGCTGCCTTTTTGACCTGCACACCCCATGGAAGCACCAAGATCAAGAAAGTTGTGCCTACTGAGTGTGAGGATTAGTGAAAAAACCCTCTCAGAATGTCAATGAGTTAGGGGCATCACACACTTCTGCCATTAAAATTCAGTAGGTTTTCTGGTCCTTCTGGCCTCAGTGCATTTGCATAGTATAGGGTCAGAGAGACATCCTGATTCCACTATAGCTGCTCTGTTTAAAGGGTCAGAACAGTGACATATGAAAATAACCCAACTTTAATTGATACTTGGGCTGTTGAATTTGAAACTCCCCCTGGCCCCATCTCTTGTATATCTAATGTTCAGTACACTAAACAGCAGATGCCAAGAAGGCAGTTTGGTCTCTCAGTTGCATTAGCAAAGCTTTAAAAATAATTGTTGAATTGTCCACAAGATGTCCACCCTACTTTTCAAGCACCTGAATCCCCTGATAATCACCACTGCAGCAGTAAATGTTCTCAGGGCTGGCAAGTTATCTAATTGTGAATCCCAAGTATAGCATCTCAAGAGAAGATCCCAGGGAGAAAAAAAACCCACGTTTTTTAGTTCAAGCCTCTGTTATTTTAATACTTTATCAGAGGTCCAGTTATGACTCAAACTTTATCAAGAGTAGCAGAGATGTGGGTGTATTTATTGAGTTCTTTTCTGGTTTTCTTGCTGCTATTAATTCCCAAATCACACAGACAAAGGAAAATTACAATTGACATCTAATTCCTAAGTTGAGCTCAGTCAGGCATGAGGAGCTCAATGCAAATCATATTTCCTGATCCCACCGTTGCTGGGCTCAGGATCACAAATTATGTGGCACTGAAAGATTCTTGGCAGAATGGACCAGATTGGTTTGCTTGGTTTCTAGGTATCTTATCACATACACCCTAAAAAGAAAGCTGATGGCCAATCCCGCTCAGAAGAGCAAAGAAAGA
>WAAE01008686.1:247491-285233 GCA_013400495.1 Nicator chloris
AGTTAGGAGTACGTGCCCCATATTGTGCATCATCCACACACCTCCATATGCTGTGTCTGCAGATTTTTTTGAAGAACTTTTTGCAGATTCAGCGTTTCAAAAGCTTTACAAAACCTGTAAGCTTTTATTCCAAAAGTTTTGTGAGTACTTGCATCACTATTACATGGAATAAAGACAACAGGACTCACATTCTTGAAGTTTGTCTGACACAACAACACTGGTCTGACGTCTTGGTGGTGGGAATACCTTGGGCATCCTGTGTATGTACAGTTATACCCACCCAGGCTCGTCCTGCCTCAGGGATTCCCAATGGAATGATTGCTGCATGTGCCAGGGCAAAACCAAAGTCCACTTAAAACTGGCACAGGATTAACAGCCAATACTTTGTCCACATCATCTTTGACTCCAAACCTCCTGTTTTTTTCCAACAGGTGTGCTAAAAATATATGTAAATTAGATGGTCTGTAAGGTCCTTTCCAACCCAAACCATTCTGGGATTCTGTGAGTCTTCCATTTGGTAAAAAAAGCAGGAAGGTGACACATTGTTCATGGTGCTCAGTAGCTCTTTCTTTGTCTCTCTCTTTGGATGATACAAAATTCAATTTCCAAATCCTTTTATCTGCATCTGAGGTCCCCTAATTTAGAAATTACCCAAAGCAAAATATCCATATTTAAACCCAAACACTCTTCCTGCCTTGAAAGCAGGTACATTTGGAAATAACGCAGACATGAGACAACCCATTTCTCTCTCTGGGAATCCAAGTGAACTCATGCATTGTCATTACAAGAATTTGGGACAGCAAAGAAAAGTAATGACAATGCATAGTCTTGAATAACTTAGGAAGATCTTCCAACAAGCTGAGCACTGGTAGCTTCAAACTAAACTTCATCATGGTGCCCTGCAGAAAAAACAACTGCCCTTCTCTAAGAAACAAGGAGGAGTGTAGAATTCCATGAGGTCTCCCAGCACAAGCAGGCAGCTGAGTGTGTGACCTCTCCAACAGGTCTGTGTCCCACCACTGCTGGGCTGAGCGACAGAGAAGGACAACATACAAGACAATGTCTCTCTTACTGTTTTTTTTTCCCCCTAATTGTCCTGGTGTGATATAACTGGGCAGGGAAGAAAACAAACCAGCAGCCAGTGCATGTGGCTATCAGCTTAAAAATAGTCAGCTGGGCTGAGGTTTTAGCCTTTATCTCCCTGGCTGACCTTGCTAATACAGTATGTAGATCTCTTGCCAGCTAATCGGCGGACTGTAAAGCATGGTTTCAAGCTGTGGGCAATGATCTGTAACAGGAATGAATGAGTGGGTTTTAGCAGCCAGGATCTGTAGCCTACTATCTGTATCTGACAGCTGTCACCTCCCGACAGAGGCCAAGGCCCAGCCCTGCATTTAAAAGCAGCATGGCTGATCAGATTACTGGGACAGTGTGTCAGGACTCGCTGCACTGAACTAGAGAGACAGAAAGTAAATCTATAAATAGCAGTTTTACTTGTCTCCATGAGCCACTGAAGGATAACCAATATTGAGCAGCAAATGCAATGTTTAGTCTCTGAAACCAGTGGAACAGATCTCCTGCGAGATCAGAAGTGCTGCTTGAGGATGAAAGGGACGGACAGGGGGAGCTCTGTGGGCAGGAGAGTCACTGTCCTGGCAACAGCACTGGCTGTGTTTGCACAAGGAAATAAGACATTAAGTTCTCAGTCCCTGAGATGCCAAAAGCACCACAGCACAAAGTCACCTGAGACCAAAGCCACCTCTGTGCAGAAAGCAGGGGGAAAGCCAGCAGTTCCTGGGGAATCCCAGCACTGAAACAGATACCATGATAAAGTGAGAGCCTCTCCATTTGATACATATCATACATGAGAACCAAGTCTTCAGCCAGAATGGATGAGCTTTGAAAGAACCTGAAGGGCAGGGATGCTGAAGCCGTGGCTTCCAGAAGCCATGGTGATGGCAACGCTTGGTTACTGCATGGCAAGGAGCTACAAAAGACCTGTCAGCACTCTGAAGAATGGATCAACTCTCTGAGGAGCCATTCAGCACGCTGAGAAACTCCTGCTGATTAAAATAGAATATCTAAAAAACAGCTTTGGAAACACAGCCCAGAGATGAGTGGAGAGGAATGGAGAGTGGGATCATGAGCCAAGGCAATAGGAAACAAGGATAGTGAGAATAATGTGGGAGATTCCACACCACTGCAGAACTGTCAGTTAATACTGGAGGCTTCTGCAGGCAAAACAGGTCCAGAATGGTCTCAAATGACATGAGGAGTCCAGGGTCCCTTCTGCAGTAGAAACCAGGAGATAACTGCATTTATTTATTTGCAGTCTGCAATTGGAAGGGGCATCTGCTGCTCTCTCAGCCTACTCAGCTTCTGGTGATGAGATGCAGCGTTTTGACCACAGACAACTAGCAAGGAGAAACAGGACCATGCTTGATCTTTTGGTTACCCTGGTTAGTGCCAGCTGGACTCTTGCTCTGGCCCCCAACACCTGGCTCAAGCCTTTACCACAAGCTGAGGGTTGCTCAAGCTGTTGTGTTCCCCCCCCGAAAAAGACACGCTTCCATCACACAACAGCAAGTACAACTGAAAGCACAAAGCATGCATTCAACTACACAGATTAACTCCTTAAATTGAAAATAAAGGATAAATGATGGAACATAAAGAACTAGACGCCAAGAATATATTTTTACATTGCTAAGAAAAGAGAAAAAGCCCAGCCCAGATAACTTAAGGTACATAAATGTGACTGTCTACTTAAAAAGTAGCTCAGATGAGTCAGACAAATCGGTGACACAAGAAGGCAACCAGCTGAATTCCCTGTCTCCTGCAGAGACACCAGCAGCACACCCTTGACTGCACACACTCATCCCTGTCTCCACACACTTCCTGCAGCTCAAGGACTTCTGAGCCAGAAGTGGGGCTTCTGTCATCTAAAGCCGGGCATGGATCTTTTCCCCATGAATTTGAAAATAGGATGGAGATCATATTTATTCCCTAAACTGAAGAACAAATCAACATCTTTCCAGCCCATAAGTTTCAAAATAGCAATTTACTGGTACCCAAGTGTCATGCTCACCCTTGGCCACAATGATGGATTTCACTAAGAGCTGAATTCTTTTATCAGTGCATTCTTCTCAGCTAATTTAGCACTGATGATATGTCCTCAGTGACAACCCCGGCAGCTGCCCCCTCCTCGTGTCAGCAAACCCAGCAGTGTCCTCCCCCTGTCCCCAGCACGTGCCGAGCCTGAGCTGCAGGAGCTGTGCCTGGGATGGGCAGCCAGTCCTGCCCCCAGAGTCCTGGCAAAGCTCAGTTCTGCCAGGCCTGTCCTGAGCTCTGCTGTGGGGGAACAGGGCTGGCCCCCAGTGGGCTCCTTCCACGCAGGTCAGGACAGCGTCAGATGGTGACGGCTGCAAACCAGTGACCTACATTGCCAGTCCCCAGAGCCATCTGAGACCCCACCGTTTCTCATTAGCAACAGATTCTTATTTATTTCAGATTGTCACTGGCTTCTGCCAATAGACAGCGCACTCCTAATTAAAAGCTGACTTCTTTCATAACCTACAAAGTCCTACTTCCACCTCTGCCCCAAGGTGCAGGGAAATGTGAGCTTCCGTGTGTCCTCCATTTAGAGGCAGGCTCCACAGACAAAGGAGATGCATTTTGTTTTATTTTTATAAAGACAGCATAAAGCAACAAAGTTTGAAGGACATTCAACATTTATGCTGTGTGCCCACTTAATATCACAAGGGACTTTCCATGGGAGCAAAGGTTTTCTTAATAAAGGGTCTCATTGGCCAGCTGGATCAAATCATGTATACACTGATATCTTGCTTCTGGCAATACCTTAAACCCCCAGTTAGGCGAGTGTAGAGATTGCAGTGGCCTTGAAACTGTAGCATGGTTTATACATGGTGTACACATCTTTGAGGATTTGGAGAAATCTACAAGGGATCTAATGCTTTTCCACCTATTGACATTTACAAAGCAGTTTAAATCATGCATGAGAGGCCTCAGGCACATGTAGTTCACAAAACATAACTCTGTGCTCCCAGGGAATTGGAGCTGACCACGGCTCTTTATTAGAACCGACAGTGAAAGACAGCTCGTGCAGAACCCGAACCAGGGGTGCAATGCAGAGATGACAGACTTAATGCCACTGGATGTATTATGCAGATTACCCAACCCAAGCCTTGCTTGTTAAATAAGTTTCATGCTTTCCTCACTCCCACTGCCCCTCTTAGGAAATATCCTCCCTGGCTTTATCAAGGGAGCTGTTTCCTAAATTCCTTGATCAATCACCTGCTTTCCAGGACTTCAGACACACCGAGTTAGCTCTGAAGATAAGACAGCGATGCTTAAAGAGTAGAAAACAGTTAAACCTTTGCACCTATTAGCACAGCAGTGCCAGGCACAGAGCAGATGAATACCTTAAAAACTTAACAGCTATTTTGCTGATGAAAGAATAGGAGGGATTTTAAGGAATCCATCATCCCTGACAAGTCACCTTGTAACTGTGAATTCCCAGTGCAATGTAATTTTTGAATGTATGCTTTTGCTGCGTACATTCAAATGAAGAGCAAAATCCTAAAATCCTTGCACAAGTTTTGACCAGTTTTTAATTAAGCTCTGAAACTCTCTATTACAAATTATCTGAGAATCAGCCTTTCTACCAGGAGAAAGAGATTTTTTTGTCATTTGATTGTATCTTAAAGCTTGCAAATGGTGCTTAAAACACACCTATACAGGAGAGCATTCTACGTTCTTCATGTGGAAGTGTCACTTGTGAAGCACCTCTTTTGGTGACCCCTGTTCAAACAGGCATTTTCACTGAGTCCACCTGGACTTAGACACACATCTGGGAAGTTTCATGCTGTACACAGGGAGTTTGTTTTGAGATGTGAATTTAAACCACTGACTAGTACATTGACAGTCTCCTGGCACTCATATTCCAGTGTCCATCCAAGTAAAGATTGCATTTGAATACATATATAAAATTAAAATTTAAAAAAATCCACTCAAAATTAATAAATACAAGTTTGTGTATGAAATGCATGCAAACATGTAGACATTTTAATTTACATTAAAATGTAAATTTTTAATATATTACATTACATATGTATGTGCTTTTATTTTTAAACTAATTGAAGGGAAACAAAGTTTTTTTAAAAACCAGAGCTTTGCAGTAACATATCTGAATTATTACTACTTGCTTTCCTTAGCAGCAAGCTAGGTCACATTAGGCTTGACCTAATAAAAATAAGTTGCTTAATATCACACTTTCAGGGCTGCAGAAGTGCTACTGGCAAACTGAAATTACTGATTTTTTTTTAATTTTTTTTTTTTTTTTACAAAATAGGAAGCAGAAACAGATGTAGACTAACTACTCTGCTTAAGGGGAACGAAGGCAATGTTTTTCACAACACCAGTTTGGTTTTCCTTTAAATCCCCAACTCCAAAAAACCTTGAAAATCCCTCCCAAAAAGCATGTGATGAACATCAGCACACACAAGCTTAACATAGGGCCCATTTCCAGCCGGCTTTTGTTACTGGTTGTAAAACACATGGCAAGGTGTAAGGGCTGACACCAGTGGAGACATGGGAGGCATTTAACTCTCATATCTGGAATCATGGAGCGACTCCAGCTCCTCAGAAACGAGGCTGAGCACAGAGCAATGAACGATTCTAGCGCTCGACTCACGGCTGACGGAAACCAGCAAAGAGTTTATAACTGACTTCAGTGCTACTGGATCAGGGCCCTGAATAGAACAGGCACCTGCACATTGTAGAGGGAGAGAAGTTAAATCTGTTCAGCTGCTTTGTTCCCAGGTTTTTCTAAAATACCTTTGCCATGGATACTGCAGATTTCTCACTGGAGAAAGGGTGCTCTAGGTCAATGCCGGGGCTCAGCAGCTCCCCAGGGCAGGGCTGCAGCCACAGCTCAGCTCATCTCACCCAGCACAGCCCCAGAGAGTCACAAAATCACAGAGTCACAGCAGCACAGAGTCACAGCAGCACAGAATCACAGCAGCACAGGACATCCCGAGCTGGAAGGGACCACAGGGATCACCCAGTCCCACTCCCAGCCCTGCCCAGACACCCCAACAACCCCACCCTGGGCACCCCTGGGAGCTCCTGGAGCTCTGGCAGCCTCAGGCCGTGCCCATTCCCTGGGGAGCCTGGGCAGTGCCAGCACCCTCTGGGGGAAGAGCCTTTCCCTGAGATCCCTGGGCTGCAACAGCAGCTCCGGAGCAGTTTTACTCATTCCTGCACTCACCCACTGCATTGTCTCAAGTTTATACTTCTTTAGCCACGGTGTAAGTTAAATCCAAGATAAATTTCCAATTGCCATAGGTTGTCATCAGGTAAAAAAAAATTGCTTTAGAAATATTGCTCTTAGTTCATATCAGATAAGCACTAAAATTAATTTTACAGTGCACCTAAACATTACTCTATACATAGAGTGATCACTGATACAGGCTGGTTTACCAGCTAAATGCCACCATAGTCGACCACGTACTTGGGAGAACAGCAGCAAAACACCAGTGAAAGACTGGGATAACTCATCAACTACTCACCAAACTGCTGCAAATGCCCTATGAGCTTTACACACTGAAATTCATCACATGTGTCAAAATTCTGATGTTGAACCATTTACAGAGTGTTGAAAATTGGCGGAGAATAAATACTGAGAGAGGAAAAAACCCCAAAATCAAATAGTCACCTCAAACTGTATGAAGGAGGCTGTAAGCTGATGACTCAGAGATTGAGGATGGGTTTGCATATTATACCAAGTCACTCCTCAACTGAAACTCCAAAGAGCTTACTAATATCAAAACAGTTCATCTGAAAAATAGGCAGAGATTATTTCGCAGAAATAGCAAGGAAAAACTATCTTGTATCAGTAAAGCTGACATGTCAGCAGCTTCTTTGATCAAATTGCAGCTAAACTCAGTGCAAATGTAGTTGCAATATGAAATAAGCCAGGATTGTTTACCTTCAATAGTCTATAAATATCCTTCTAAGGGCAGAACAGCTGCTTTACTGAGAAGTGCACAGATGCAGTTACAACTTCTCATCTATAATTATGAGAATAAACTATATTTCACATTTCTTTCATTTCCAGGTCTTTGATGTTACATCTGATAGAGTGGCAATGAGATGGAGAGACCAGCACGGGTGAGTCTGGCAGCTTCAGGTGGTTCAGCTTAGCCAGGCCCAGGGCAGGGGGACCTGTGGCCACTGCTCAGGAGGGGACAGCACAGGGCAGGGGGACCTGTGGCCACTGCTCAGGAGGGGACAGCACAGGGCAGGGGGACCTGTGGCCACTGCTCAGGAGGGGACAGCACCATCCCTCTGTGAGGGAGAGACCTTCTGAGGGAGAGGCATGGCCTACCTGAGCTGGAAGCTGCAGACACGTGGATTCGCCACGCTGAGGCAGTTTTGGTGAGGCAGCTGTAAAAGCCATCCCCACAGCACCAATCCAAGGGCAGGGGTGTTGGCAGCCATCGGGGCTCAGCCCTGCTCGGGGCAGGGAAGGAGCCCGAGCCGCTGCTGATCCCGGTGAGTGCAGCTCCCGCTGAGGGCAGCCACAGCCACGGCACGGCCCTGCCGGCCCTGCCCGCCCTGCCCGGGCGGAGAACAGCGGCCAGCACTTGGACTCAATATTCTTGTGGGTCCCTTCCAGCTCAGGATACTCCAGGATTGTATGAAAAACAAGTGTGGCTCTATCACAGCCGTGTGGGGGGGGGAGGATGGGCCAGACCGGGAGCATCGAACAGGCTGCAAACATTGCAGAGTAATGTGGGACTGCTGCCTGCTGCCGAAACGGCTCCTTCCCTTCCCTTTGATCCAGCAGCTCATTTAAAACATTTCTGTCTGTCCTGTGGGCGCTTCGTTGTCATCTCTGGCCAGTCCCCAGTCTGTCACTAATTGGCACCGCTGTTGTCAGGCTGGGGAATGAGGCCAGGGCCAGAATGGGCAAGAAAAATAATCCCCTGCTCATTCCCCAAAATGGCTGGTTCTCATTGGGAGCACTGCTGATACACACACACGGGGAGGCTACGAAAATCTGGTGCTGCCCCTGTTCTCTGGGAACCCAGCTCGCTCTCAGGGGATATTGATTTCAATATGCTATTTAAAAATGCATTAAATACATTTTTTCTCTCTCTATTTGATAGATATAATTATGGCAGTCCCTAGAACAACATGCCTGTTTGTAGCCTGCCTTCAAAATCATCTAATTTGTATTGCCAGATGGTATGAATGATTGCTACAGATAAACTTTGGATACGTTCCATTATTAATTGACAGAAGCATGGTCACAGCAGAACGCTCATCCCACACTGCCTAGCTGACAATTAATGGTTAAAAGATGAAACTACTGAGGAAAAAATGAGTCCCTTGAGTTCCAAGTCCCATTTTATAGCCTTGAGAACTAAATTTAAATAACCAAAATGTATTATGCTCTCAGATCTCTCTCCCAACCTCCTTGCACTTGTGCAATTCCCAACCCTGCCAATAGCTCTTTACAAATGATGGGATGCAGACTTGGTGTGCCATCCAGTGGGATGGGAAGGGTGGAGTGTGACAGTCTTATGGCAGGTTCAAGAAATCACAGTTGTAACAAGCAAATGTCTCCACTGAGGCTCACTGCAGATGGCTGGTTTGGAGCTCATCTTCCACAGAAAACACAAACCGAGCCATTGCAACAAAGAGCACCAAATGTGGGGTGTTGTAGACATGACACCTGCACTTAGAGCAATGGTGAAGTCACCAGGAAACGAGAAAACCTCAGATCGACATGTTTTAGAACACTGATCTCTAATGATCGTGTCCTCAGTGAATTAAGCAAAAACTGAGAAAAAGCCAAGTGTTTACTGATTAAAATTTTTCATTTTTCAAGCTATTCCACACAATATACACAGACAGAACCTTTTTTAAAAAAGGAGACAACTTTTCCAAAATAAATCTCCAGATTTGGGGTAAAGAACGTTTACTAGTGACAGAGCCCTGAAATAACAATAGATGATGAAGGGTGCGCTAAGATGTGAAAAAAGAAAAGGAAATGCTTTTTAGCTGCTTGACTTGCAATGTTTTTTCCTCCTAGTACCTACTGAACACATGACAGATCTTAGAAACAATATTTATACTTCTAGCACAACTTTCATCTGCAAACTCTTGCATGTCATATAGATTTGCACACTCCTGTTCATAAACATACATCCTGAGCATAAACAGCTGAAAAGGTAAATAGATTACTTCTCCTGAGGTAGGACAATATGGCAAGCTGGCAGAGAACACCTGTACTATATGTGACCTAGAGACTGCTGTGAACAGGGATCCAGCAGTTCACAGAATCAGTTCTGCAGAGATGGGGAAAGATACAAAAATCCCAAATAAAGTCTGACTGTTGCAGGCTGAGAACCTCTTCCCTGCCCTGCTGTACACATGGAATAGCTATAATGATATGCAGTGATCACAAATATCCCAGTTCAAAAGCTGACCTGTGGATCCAGGTCTTTAATGATGGTAAGACACTGATTTGTATGTGCAGAAGGTAAACATGCCTGGCAAAAAAACAAAACCAAAAACATTAAACTTCTGAAGGGCACAGATTTTTGTTTGTTTGTTTGTTTTATTTGAGTTCAGGTCCAGCCTCATGCTATGCTCTGGTGTGCTTCTGACCTCGTTCCTCAGGCCTAGGCATGGCTGCCTTTCCTCTGGCTGGTATCTGTGGCACAAACACAAAGGTGATACCCACAGTCAGCATCAGATCTGACTGTTCCCAACAACTCCTGTGATACAGCAACCTCAGGGACTTGAGGACACATCTGTGAGTAGATGTAGTAGCTGCCATCTGCACGAACTGCATTATTTAACTGCATTGGCACTGATTAACATTTGCTGTAACCTATGGTAATGGGCTCTGGGGGCTTTCCATGTCTGCTACACAGTGGCAGCTGATGTCTCCTGCTCCATCCTTAAAACAGGATGTTTTAATTTTTAATGGAGCACATGTTCGATTGGCTATACAAACAGGCTAATCTGCAAAGCATGTGCTCAATAACAAGCCAAGCTATGCAGCCAGAATAACAACACTGCTTTGCCATGCAAGAGATGCAAAAGGCTTCCTGCTCTGTGCCACCATCACTCAGCACTGATGGTCAAGAGAAATGACTGTGCACGTTCCCCATTCCAACAGCAGCCCTCAGGAATTGCCTGTTCCTCAGCTGCACCTCGGGCTGCCAGCTCATTTCTCATTTGGGAAACTAAACTGGAGAGTTGACAAAGTTCAGGTGCCTGGAACAGTGATCATGGGGGCGCAGCAGAAGTGTTTGGAGGCAAAGCAGAGAGGAGAGAGCTCGGCCAGGGCTAGCACGCAGGAGAGAAATCAGCTGGTGGGCATTTAGGCAGAGAGCAGAGATGTGGACACTTCCCCACTGCTGGAAACAATGCATGAATAAAATCCTACATGACCATTCCTCCTCTCAGATCTCCGTAACCCACAGACACCATCCTCAGGGCTTGTATCCTGAAATCACAATGTCAACATGGAACAGCCTAGGCAGCCCTCTGATCCTGCTCTGGCCTACATCCACCCCATGCATTCTGTTCCTGCTCCTGAAGAGAGGAGGATGCTCCAGAGGCTGTAACACAGAGTTTTCACCTGTTCCCACTGGGTGCAGGAAGGCTCCCACAGCCCCCAGGGCCCTTCCTGGAGGGAGCGTTTCTGGGGGGGGATACAGGCCCTGACTGAAGTCCTGCAGCCAAACAGGGAGCAAAGTACACTTCCACAACAGGCACATGCTAAGAAAGCAAAAGAGGTGAAAAATAAAGGCAGCAAAATAAGGGTTGACATATTTCTTGGGGAGTCTTAAGCAGATGGGTGGGAATCCAGGAATCTTGGGCCTTCAGGGTGCCTGTAAAAGCTCGTCAGGTTATTAATTTTCCAGACTGAAGGACTATGCTGCAGGTTCAGATTTTTTCTTTTAAGAGGTATGTTTTTCACAGTTCAGTAGGGTTTTCTTCTGTTTCTTTGAATCACTTGTTACCTCTGACCTGATTTGTCTACAGAATATGTCAAATCTGAAACAAGCATGGGCTGATTAAACGATTAATGGAATGCTATTTTAGGACAGCCTTGTCTTGCTCCAAACCTGTACTCATGACTGTTTCTGACGCATAAACACGAACTGACCTTTCAAAAAGGTCACTTTTATTTTTCAGTTTTCTTCCATGATGAATTATGCTTTTGAGAAAGACACTAAATTATGGAGCCTTTCATTAGATGTAAGAAAGTTGGAGGAATGTTAAGAGGAATTTCTTTCCTCTGGTCTTCACAAAGGACACTTAGGAAGCTGTTTCATGACTGCATTAGTAAATACATCCACTGAGCTAATGAACACCTTTTCCTGCCTTAAGATACGAATTTTGAAGATGCTAACTCAATTATCTCTTTCATAAGTGGCCAGCCAGGTCTCAGTACAAGAACTTCAGCACTGAGAAATGTATTCTGCCTATGGAAGCAATAGGTCCATTTCCAGCAGTGTTCTGCTGCCAGAGAACAGAGCTGGCATTCACCCTTTGCCTGTGGTTACCCTGGAAGCACATGTGAAAAATCAGACTGTTATTGCTTATTTTAGAGTTTTGGAAGGTGATGGAATATTCCAAAAATCACATATAAAAAGCATTGTAAATTCTCTGTGAACTCAGAAGAAGGGGCAAAACATCCTCACACAGCAACCTAAAATTCCATTTGGTGAATGCTGCTTGGTCCTGGGTGGAACAACAAGAGAAATCCCAGCCTGAGCTGAAATGCTCCATCTCCCTCCCAGCAGCATTATCAGCCTGAGCTGAGCTCTACAACGAGATCTAAATCAGCGAGGGCAGTATTAGAGTTTAAAGATAAAGCAAGTATTGATTGGTGTGCTGATGGCCAAGCTTTGAACCCTTTTGATAAGAGACCTTGTCTATTTGAGAAGTCAAAAGCTCCCAGGACTGTAACCAGATTCTGGGCAGGCAGAGTCTCCTGCCATGTGAGGGGGCAAACAGAAGATCTCTGGTTACCTTTCCTTCTATCACAACAGCCTTTATCATGTATGAAATAGTCCCCACAGCAGCAATCGTATGAGCCAACTCTCAGGCAGTCTGGGGAGAGAAGAGCAAAGCCATGAAATTCAGGTCTCTGCACTACACATTGAGAAAGCTGACTCCAGCTCATCTGTAACTCAGGAAGGTTTAGTCCGCCCTACAGAAACCAAAACGCTGCTACATTTATGCACAAGGGTGTCCTTTCCATCAAGTTACTTAATTAGCTTATCTGGAGAAAAAAACTATACCAATCAAATTAAATATTAATCACATATAAACTGCTGATCACAATCAGCTGGGGGTTCACACAGGCAGAACGTAGGGATCGCAGTGTGATTTCTTTTCCCAGAGAGTTTCCTCCTGCTCTCTTTCCATTGCCAATTTAGCAAATTCATATAGAAACAAAGCCTGAGTTTTCCAAGTACAACATGAACGACAGACCAGAAGTTTTTCTACACTAAAATATTGCACTAAAAATTCAGTTCCTTTAAATCTTTCTAAATCCTTGCCTCTGATTGGGTTCATTAATAAACATGCTGGTTTTGTTACAGGGAGTGACATATGGCATAATCCGCTAACAGGAAGAAGTATTTTGCATTTTATTGTAGAAAACAAACATGCAAACAGGTTTTCACAGATGGCTTTCTTAGCTTCTGGGAGGAAAAAAAAAAGCTTAATAATACTTGAAAACAATTCTTCCCCCCCCTTCTTATAAGAAGAGAAGGAAAAAAAAATTGACTAGAACTGCTTTTCAATTAAAGTAAGTTCTACTCTAGATATCAGCTGTACCCCAGCTCCCCTCATGCTATTCTGCTTCTTTAGTTATGCATGAAATAAAAGCCTATCAACTCACCAGTATCTGACAATATGTGCCCAGGAAAAAAAAAAAAAGAGCTAAACCAAAAAACCCTGGATGAAATTCTTGTCTTTGGTTAACTGCTGAGCGCTGTGAGAAAACCACCAAAGTAACCACAGAAGGCTTTTAATCAGGAGGGATTTGGATCTTGGGAACTAGACCTCTGCCCATATTACACTGCTTATTCCCCTTATCACACTAATGGCTTGATCCCATGTGAGCATGTGAAATCTATGGTCCATAGCATTGGAAAAATAGTGTATTATTCAAAAATTAAATGAATTATTATTAAATTGATTATTATTCAAAAGTTATGAATCAGCTGCAGTAAGTCTGAGAAATACTTCTGTACACATTGCAATACTTGCAAATGTAGGGCACCTTTGTCTTCTGGTCATTGTCCCTCAGACTAGTGATGCTGTTCCCTTACCACCTTCTCTTTGCAGCTCCTTGGGAACAACAGAGACCTCACCCTGGATCTCTCTGTGTGAGATTTATAGGATCATTTTTCAGCTCTGTTCAGCATATCCAGCACTGTACAATCCCAAGGCAACCCAAGTCCCTGCCCACAGCATGAACAGTCCTTGCAGCAAGCACAGACCTCCCTGTCTGTGAGGACTGTGATGTCTGTAAAGAACCACCAAGCATTATGGCCCACTGTAGTGCCCCAAAGCCTTTTGGGATCTGATGTTAAATAAATCCTTTAAAATACCTGTCATTTCCACCTGAATAAACCTCTGCCTACCTCACCAGACCGTCCAGCCTGGGGAGGGAGTTGATCACTTCCCACTGGTGGCAGTGAAGTTGTCCCTAGCAGTGAGAGAAGTGTTTGAACAACTCGTTTGCCTCAGGTTGCAAAATCCACCCTGCTCAGGCGAGAAAGAAGGATGCAAACCCAGCTGGCAGCCTGCTCCAGTGGAAAGTGTCCCTGCCCATTGCAGGGACCTGCAATTGGATGATCTTTATAAGGTCCCTTCTAACCCAAACCATTGGAGGATTCTGACCTGCTCTGAGCACAGGAACCAGGTCCCTTTCCTGCACTCTGCGATGCTGCAGCTGTCCCTTCCTCACCCTCGGTGGAGGCAGAATTGCTTATCCATAGAAAAGCTGAAAGCTGTGGCAATTCTGCAGGTGAGGTAACAGTGGAATCAGGAATGGACCTGCCTGTTAATTTCCACTTGTATCCTCAGGACTATACCAGAAGAGAGGAATACTCCAACAGGAAGAACAGCACATTTCAAACTCCTACAACCCACCTTGCACTTTGGGAAAGTCCCACACTCCCTAAGGGAGCAAATCCTAGAACATTTGTTATTGCCATCCCAGTTTCATGGAAGAAGGAAAGACCCAGTTTCTGTAAGATGGGAAACGGGGATCAGCTCAATCCAAGGACTGCAGGATTCAGGTTTGCCCTCTGCTAAAACACAAGCCCAGTGTTGCAGAAGTTCCTTGCATTAGGTGTTCTTAAGCACTTGTGTTATTTAGGTGGTGAAAGCAGCCAGCTTAATCCCTGTATCTCTTTTGCATAAGGAATCTGAGCTGACGGCATTTAATCAGCTCCAAATTTACACTACTGATACCTTTTCCATTTAATCACGACTGCAGCCTTTTGAGAAGTAATTCCCTTTGGTTAAAATTAACAATGACAGGCTGTGTTTTTACACACTGTTGAAATGTGTAAAACAATCAGATGGAGAAAAAAAAATGCCCTCTTTTTTCCCAAGCTGATTTACGATATATATGCAAACCCTATTAAAGTTAAACCATGCTTTTCAATGAAATGAGGATTTCCAACAAGCTGCTCTCCATTTTATTTAAGGATCCCAATGACTGATACAAACAGTGGTAATCAGCTCTATTGCTAATACAGGATATTTGGGCTGAGAGATAACACTTAACCCCTAAGTGAGAAAGAGCTCATAAATCACAGCCACTTTGTGGGGAAACTTAAGGCCCTCTCTTGTGAGCAGAAATCAGATGATATCCTGCTGAGACCCATTATACTCCTTTCTCCAAAATCTAAAGGTTAAATATAAAGATGAATTAATGTAGAGAAGGATGAAGATCAGGGAAAGTGAGGACAGGAGTAGGTGGCTAAGAGGAATGCAAATACCTACATAACTGGGTTAATCTTATCACGACAGATAAGACAAAACTGGGGAGGACATGGGTACAGCTTGGAGGGAAAGCTCAGCTCTGGGGAAGTGGCAGGGCCTGGCAGATGCCTTCTCACTGCCTCGGATGTAGGATACACCCCCACACCTCCCAGCACCTGCACAGAGACAGCAGCACAAGTCCCTGCATGTCCCAGGTGTGAGGACATGCAGGGCACAATAGGCTGGGCAAGGCTGTGGCTGTTACAAGCTCTGGGATAATGGGATGCCCAGAGCTGGAAAAGGCCTTGGAACCCACCCTTGTCTGGGAAAACAACCCTGACTGGCACCAGACATGGAGCCAAACTGACAGGTACCATGGATTACCTGGAATCACAACACAGAGGATGAATTTGAGGCCAGCACTAGGTAGCATTGATTTAACCTTCCTAAACGAAGAAACACAAAAGTCCAGTGAGGAATTTCTCTGTGTCCAGCACCAACAACGTTAGGAGACAGAAGATCAGTGGATTTGCTGGGAGGTCCTGTCCCACTGCAAATCAGCAGCAAGGTTTGAACTGGTTCATCTCAGCCATCAAATACTCCCCCACACTGCTCAATCACAACACACCAGCTGGAAATTATTCATTGTAACTGTTCCCTCAAGGATTCTACTGTATTTTGACCATGGAAAAGAGAGAAAAGCCACCACCAGCAGCCTCCACAGCTGGGACTGTTGGTGTCTCTGCCATGCCCGGGTGACCAGTGTCTCTCCCTGGTTTTGGCACAGGTGTAGATGTCACAGGGGGAAACCCCCCAAGAATGAGAACATTGTGGTATGATGAGGTGTGGGGTTTGCAGGGTGGTGATGGGAGAAGAGTAGGAGAGCAAACACAGAGGGAACGTCCCTTTAGAGAAGAGCAGAAGAACCCTTGGAATGTCTCTTAGGAGAAGAGCAGAAGAACCCTTTGGCTCTGCTGGTTTTCCTGCCTCCCAGCTGCACCTCTAACAGGGCTCATCACTTGGGGGCTGTAGGCTACGAGCAGCCAAGCCCAGCTAGAGCTGTGGAACACTTGTTTTTCTGGGAGCTGGTTGGAACTATGGTGTACAAAAACATGGACATTTCCTCCAAAGATTACACTCCACTACAACTTTTTCTGCCTGCATGTGCTGCTTGCAGAACGTTGAACTTGTTTCCAAAATAAATAGCTCCCAAAGAGGGTTTAATAGGGTTTGCTGTTTTCCAGAGGAAATAGATTGCAAACAAACTGTTTCCTGCTCCTATTTCAAATGAATTTTGGTCCAATTATTTTCTTTTTTAGCATAAAGCTAAATGGACTATTCTGCCCTGTCCCTGACTGAGTCCAAGCGTGATTTCTTTTGATTATGCTTTTATGTTGGAAAATGCAGGGCTCTGGCGACAGAATGGATGGCTTGGGGAGAGGGGCAGCAATTTTTTTCTCCTTTTTTATTTTTTTCTCTTTTATTTTTTTTAAAGTGTGCCAAAGCTTGTCAGCGTTCCCTTTTGTGCCTGCTGTGCCTGAATAAAAACACTGAAGGAGGCAGAGGGTGGGTGGGAGGAAAAAACCCCCAAACAAAATAAGCACTGTCCCCCATGCCCAGGGGAGGCTGGCACAGAGGTGGGCAGAATTCAATAGCCTCTGTGTAGGGCATATCTCAAGCACTGGTTGAAGTCTGATTTCCGTTTTCTCCTTATTATTCTTACTGGGTTTATTTTTTCCCCTTAATCCAGTATTATTTATTTTTTCCCACTGGAGCAGTGACAATTAGTAGCAATGGGGAGGGGAAACCTTGGCAGATTTCCCATCCTGACCTTTAATCCAAAACACAACTACACAACTTGTGGTCCAAAAGCTTCCTAAAATAAAGCTCCATCCTTTTCTTTGTTTAATTTAAACACAGTGTTGATCAGAAAAGGGAAAGGGGGGGAAGGCCCCCTTGTTCCTCTTGATGTGAGTTGAATGTCATCATGTTCCTGATATGGTGGGGAAGGCTGGAAATTTGTCACTGTCTGGGTTAGTGGGGTATTACCAAGAACCAAACCTCTGATTTCCTCAAAGATAAAGACCTTCATTTTGGCTGCAATGTATGAATGTACAAAACATGTTCTCATAGAAAGAAAGAAAGAAAGAAAGAAAGAAAGAAAGAAAGAAAGAAAGAAAGAAAGAAAAGAAAGGAAAGAAAGAAAGAAAGAAAAAAAGAAAGAAAGAAAGAAAGATCTATTTCTATTTGTCTGGCTGTCTATAGCCCAGGGGTAATAAATTCTATTGCAGGGACAAGGATGAAAACCAGTGTTTTTAATTTCTGATATCTGGTTTAAAAAAAATAAATCTAAGAAAAATCTTTATATGTCAGAGTCTGAATCGGCCTCCAAGGTCCTTCCCAGAGAGAACCCTGGTGCAGGTTCTCAGCAAAGGCCCTAGGACCACCTCCTAACCCCAATCACAGACAACTCTTTATATATATTTTTACATCTTTGACAGATCAAGAGAGAGGCATGTGCCTTGGTAATTACAGCACTAATCTGGAAGGTTTCATTTTTCTACTGATTTTTATTAATGACTTTGAGCAAGTCACTTAATACCTCTGATGAACTTTCTGCTTGGGATCAAGACCCCAGTCATACAGTAAGACTCCAGAAGCACAGAAGGAATGTCTGTGAGCATCTCCTCAGGAGGGTTTGACGTGTTTACTTGGGAAACCATATCTGGATGGGCTTTTCAGTCTGGGAAAGGCTGCAGCAATGGGGTATTGTCTTAGTTTGCATATCTGATATGAAATTGTATCACTGCTTGGGCTCATACTCACAGAAAAAACATTTTAACCAGAAGTCCTCTTACTTATCTTCAAATAATTTGCTCCTGGGAAGGCAGAGCAGCTTCCAGTCTATTCCAGGTTCATCTCACATGTGCCCTGTGCTGCTTCTCAGCACGAAAATAAATTCTACCTCTAAGAGCCAACAGGTGCACATGACAGGTTCCACCTGATACACAGCAAAAGGCCTTGAGACACATAAGTGACTACTGAGTACCTGCTAGAGAGAGAGAAACTCAAACTCTTTGGTGGCTTTTAACTTAATATTTCTTAATTAAAATAAAATTGAAGAGAGGGGAGAGAAAAAAAATTCCAGCCTTTAATTGTGTCAGCCATGGAAGAAATCTGAGATTGAGGGCTCCAGAGAAGAGAAAGTCCTTTTGGATTAAAACTCTACATTTTATATTTTATCTCCAAAAGGCTATAAATGAGGTTTGGGATTTAAAAAAGATTTCATATGATTTTGTAATTACCCAAGTTACTATTACCTGATTAACACAGGAATCCTAATAGTCTGTTGCACTTTCATTTCTCCAGTTGTGGTTGTCATGGGGCTTGGCACCTGTCACCTGTTCATTTACAGGCATTTTAATTAACCTACATTATGTATGCTTTTTTTTTTCCCTTGGATTTAGTGCCTGAATTTCATATTAAAAAATAAAGTTAATAGCTACCTGAAGGAGGGCTGCTGCCAAAACATTCACAGTCAATCCTGCCACATCCATTTATCAGTGCCTGTCACAGCCAAGCATCCACCAGTGCTTAATTGGAAGAAGTACAGGGTAGAATAAATTCCTCCTTGAGTGATAGAGGCCTGAAACCCAGCACTACAAAGGTAGTCTTTTATGTTTAGCTGTAGACAACCTGGATGTGCCTGGTTGTGTTTGGACATAATTTATGGGTCCTAATTCAGACAAAAAGTCTTTTTGATTTTGCCTGAATATTGACAGAAGAATCAGGCCTGCCCCTTTGAGAACATAATCCCAGGAAAAGGAGTAAAGAGATAAAAATATCAGTATCAACATTCTGGGTTAAATGGTTCCCCTCAGCCACTCAGAGCAGGTTGTTTCCATGTTTCACCAACCATTGCACCTGGACTGGCCTCGGAACGTGGAATTTACCCTAAAGCTGAAGAGTTTCAGGCTGGGTCGCACTCACTTACACCAACTCCAGCAGAGTTTTCACTGCAGAGCCCCAGGAGCCCCCCAGGTCTCTGCAGAGAGGCCTCTGCAAAGCCAGCCCAGCCCAGCACACACAGGAGAAGTGCATGAGGTGGGAGGGATGAGCACACACTTCTTCCTGAGCAAATCAAGTACAGGTCCCTAAGAAAGATCCCTGGCAGGGGAGTGAGCCAGACAGGGCACTGAGGACCACCCCTGGAAAGGTCTCCTGGGTCCTGCAGAAAGACTGTGCTAACACCTTGGACCATTACTGCAGCAACTGGTACTCCTTCATTTGCTAGTACAGCCCAGTCCTTACTGCCGACACTTTTACACTGGCCTGCACAAGACAGGGACAGGCTCAGCTGGGACATGTAGATCTGAAAGAAATGAAAAGCAGCAGTGAGTATTTACTGAGTATTTACTGAGTTTTTACTGAGTTCATTCATTCATTTTCCTGCTTCCCCAGCTGTGCCAAGGAGCTCTTCTCACCTTTACACCTGGCCCTTCCCCCCTGAGCTCTGTCCCTCTCACAGTCTGACGCTTCTTCTGCTCTGGATGGAGGCAAACCTGCTCTAAATGCAAGGCCAAAATAAAGGAAATGAACTGCCAGAGTGAGCCAATTCCCTCAAAAAACAGCTTTTATTTTCTAAGAAGATGCACCCTGCTCTGCACTGTGAGAGTCAGCAGGCTTGGGCTCTGATGGTTTCCAGGAGAAGCGTGTTTGCAGCCCAGGTCCCAGGGTGAGTGATCTCCTCCTGCTCTCTGAGCAGGGATGCATTTGGAAGCACACTCGGGTTACCAGCAGTGGGAGCATGTTTTGTTAGAATTAACAACGATAATGTCAGGAGGGCTCTAATATGTTAGTTAATATGAAGCAGTTAAACAGTTTTTTTCATTTCACACAGGCCCATGATGATCCTCAAGGCTGACAGATGAAGACACATGCATTGAGGAGAGACAGCGTTGGTGATTATGGATCTTATAACCCACTAGGGCCATTAACTCTCCGAATTCTCAGTATTCTGCTCCTTCCAGAAGAAATTCACAGGTTGGTGTAAATGCAACTGCAGAATTTTTGCAGTGACAGTCCCTGCCTGACAGCAGCTCCCAGACCCTAAATGGACTCTGTAGTAGTTGACAATTCCACCCCCTCAAGAGGCCAGGCTGGAGGACAGCAATAACAAAGCAGTCCCAAAGCAGTGTGAGGCCCATGCTGCTTCACGTGGAGGAGTCACCACTGATCTGAGACAGACTGGGGGCACAGCAGCGTTTATGGGGAAACATCTGTGGTTTAAATCAGATAATCAATACACACCTAATCACATACAACTGTCCCTTTAGACAACAGGTAAACAGAAATTACTTGTTGATTGGCTCTGCCAGCACCAGAATACAGTTTCCAGGGAGACATGAGCACCAGGAGGAAGGATGGGAAGACACAGAGCACCTCTCCACCATGTAGGCATGGTACTCACCATGAAGCCATGGTGTTAAACCTGGCACAATCCATGGATGGAACTCCAGAGAACAAACTGATCACATCAATGGGAATAAATAGATGAGACCCTACCACCCAAACAGTGCAGAGAAAGACTAACCCTCACTCAAACAGGCCACCTGACTGTGCACCAGAAAATTGCTTTCTTCATTCATTCATTCATTCATTCATTCATTCATTCATTCATTCAAAATCTTCTTCAAAACCTGTTCCTGGTCCCACAGCTACAGGGACACAGCAGCCCCAGATGATAAACACAGCAGCAGCACATCACCCCTCGGTCTCACACCTCACAGCTCCAGGAAAATTAATAGGAAGCCTGAATCAAGTCCTTTAAAAATGAAAAGGAGAGCAGAGCTCCAGGAAGCTGATGGCAACATTGATAATGAAAACACAAAAGACATTTCATTTAAGACAAGAACTCCAGCTTGCTTGGAACAGGAGGGAATTCAGCCTGCTTGCTATTCCTCTGTTCTCCCCCCTCACCTCCCGTGTACCATCAGTGCCTTCTCTGCTCACACTTCCAGCCCTTTGTTCAAGTCCTTAGAGCTGAGTCTGGGGTTGGGGATGGGAGATGGGGACAAGGGGGCACTCGAGCTGGTGCCAGGTCTGACAGCTCAGCACTCTGGGGCCAGGCTGCGGGAGCCCGGGGGGAAGAGCCGGGTTCTGCTCTCCAGCCACCGCGCACAGATGTCAAATGGCTGCGGAGCGCGGAGCCAGCCCCCAGATCTTAATTCTTCAAGGATTAATTGTCGAGATGAGCCGCACTTCAGTAGAGAACGAGAAAAGAGCTTTTTCCTTTTAGCATCAGCGCTGCTCCTCAGAGCCTGGATCTGAGCCATCCCTCCCCTCGCTGTTTGCCCCTCCGTTCCCGGAGCCATCTTTGCCTGCAGTGCCTCTTGCATCAACAGCCAGGCAAGTACAGCTGGGAACTCTCCCAGGGCCCATAACTTCAACTGCACACAGTCTCCTGCTCCAGGCAATGATCTGCTCTGCTTCTTCCTACTTCAGCAGCTCTTTCTCACTACCAAGAAGGACAATAAAACCCCCCAACTCCATCTCCCCAGCCGTGATCCTGAATGTTCTGCATTTGTGTCAGTGCCACGCAGGAAGTGTGGCCGTGAGGAGAGAGGGGGCTGCCAGGCAGAGCCAAGGACTTGCAGTCCAATCCACCTTGCCAGCAGCAAAACAGGAGCATAATTCTTACCACAGCACTTCAGAGCAGGGGCAGGGAACACCGAGGGAAATGTCACCATGACTGGGTGCATGAGGTGAATGTGACCCTCTAAAATTAGCAGGAACTCGCACATCCCCTTTTTAGTGCTGCAATAATTCTCTCTGAGTAGGGAAAATGAAGACTGGAGCATACGGTTTCTATCTGTGCTGCACAGAAACTGATTAAAAATGCTAACAACCATGATTGTCCAACAACCAGGAGCTCCCAAGAGGCTCATACACACAGATGGTGATTAGTTTGGGATGGCCAGAACAATCACCACTACCATGTTGCAGTAACACCCACAGACTATCTGTCACAGTCCCAGGAGACACTTAAAGGCTGTTTACTTCATACAGTTAACTTGAACCATAAGCTTTACAAGCCTCTTTGATACATTTTTAATCACTCTCCTCATAAACCTATAACATTTCCCTGCACTGGCACACGGTTGGGTTCTGTGTATCACAAACTCCTCATCAGGCTGGAGGGAGGATGATGGTGATGCTCCTGGTGAGCCCACCGTGTCACTGGTGCCCAAACCCCGTGTCAGCTTTGCCAGAACCCCTTGTGTCCCCACTGCCCAAACCTACCATGACACCTCTGCCCAAACCCACCGAGTCCCACTGCCCAAACCCCCCATGTCCCCACTGCTCAATCCCACCGTGTCACCTCTGCCCAAACTCCGTGTCACCTCTGCCAGAACCCATTGTGTCCCCACTGCCCAAACCCCGTGTCCCCACTGCCCAAACCTCCTGTGTCCCCACTGCCCAAACTCACCATGTCCCACTGCCCAAACCTGCTGTGTCCCCTCTGCCCAACCCCCCCATGTCCCCACTGCTCAATCCCCCCGTGTCCCCTCTGCCCAAACTCCGTGTCCCCTCTGCCAGAACCCATTGTGCCCCCACTGCCCAACCCCACCGAGCCCCACTGCCCAAACCCACCGTGGCCCCACTGCCCAAACCCACCGTGGCCCCACTGCCCAAACCCACCGTGGCCCCACTGCCCAAACCCACCGTGGCCCCACTGCCCAAACCCACCGTGGCCCCACTGCCCAAACCCACCGTGGCCCCACTGCCCAAACCCACCGTGGCCCCACTGCCCAAACCCACCGTGGCCCCACTGCCCAAACCCACCGTGGCCCCACTGCCCAAACCCACCGTGGCCCCACTGCCCAAACCCACCGTGGCCCCACTGCCCAAACCCACCGTGGCCCCACTGCCCAAACCCACCGTGGCCCCACTGCCCAAACCCACCGTGGCCCCACTGCCCAAACCCACCGTGGCCCCACTGCCCAAACCCACCGTGGCCCCACTGCCCAAACCCACCGTGTCCCCACTGCCCAAACCCACCGGGTCCTGAGTGCCCCCTGCTCTCCAGACAGATAAGGTCCAGCACAGCTCTGCCTGGCAGCACCAAAATCAAGACATTGATAGTGGCCACATAACAAATATTAAAAATTAAGCCAATTGTTTATCTTTGAAGACTTCCATTTCCCAAATACTCTGTGGCTCTGGGTAAGTCAACACTTGCACTAAGGCTGGTGCAGGGACTGGGAGAGGTTTCTCTGTTAGGTGCAATATTCTGAATGTTTCCGAGCACTTTGTGCATTGTTGCTGCCAGTACTGTATTTCTTCCAGAGATCATAATCTTTCTTTAAACAAAATGAACAGTTTTGTAATTTAGACCTCTCAAAGAAGAATCTCCAAACAGCAAAGCAGCCCTGCCCTGACCCCCCAGGCAAAGCGCAGGGTCTGGAGGCTGCAATCCATCTCACGTGAGCAAACAGGGCTGTTTGTCCAGGCAAAGCCCCGAGTGCCGATGGAGGAATTAATCACTCCTAAAACCTTGTCCAGAGGCAGGGCTGAGGAAGCAGCCCCAGACACCAAGGCTTAGTTCTGTCAGGGCAGTGATTGCCCCGGGGAGCTGGTGCAGTGAAGTCACCAGGAAAGCAGGTTAATTTACAGCACAGGGAGATGTGGGGCACGGGCTGTGGAAAGCCACTTCTGCTGCCGCCCTCACCGGTGTAAATTTAAATAACTCCCACAGAGAAATCCAAGATTCACACTGAGCAAATGTTAGTAGACTCCGCTTCTCCTTTGTTGTCAGTTTTTCTCCTTTAATTGCCTCATCTGTTTGGAGAGAATATGTACCCTCAAATGGATTTTTTTTTAATGTTTCCTTTGCCACCTATAAAGTTGTTTCTGTTTCTGTCCCCAACCCATATGAGATCACTTCCCACCTCTAGGCAGTATGAGGTAACCCAGTTTAGAGGTCTCAGGACAGATCTCAGAAACTGGAAAGTCATGGCTTCACTTGGGGACCTTCAGTGAGTGAAAACGGGATGGGGTGTTAGTGCCCTGTTCAGAGAAGGGGAACAAAAATATTGAAAAACTGAGAGACAAATTAAATGTGAAAGAAGCAATCAACATACAACTCTGAAAATGTAAAATCCTACAATACAGAGGTGCCAAATGGCATTATGGATAGGTATCTCAGCTGTTCTGCTAGTGGTGAAAATAATTCTTTCTTTGTAGAAAAAATGAACAAAATACATAGTTCCAATAAGAGGGACCTTAATACCGGGGAAACTTCCTGTATTTACTAAAAATATAGATTACTTTAAGAATTTGATGCAGATTTTGAAAAGCAAAACCCAATTCTATGCTGTTGGGGAGCTTAGAGTGTTTCATTATGTAATTTTAAAACATATCACAGACCTGTAGCTAAAAGCAATTAAAAAAATAAGTATTGGAAATTTCCAAACACAAAGGAACACCAGACAATATTTGTTTTCATTTTATTTTTGCTTCTACTCACACATTGCCAGTCTGAATTGTAAGCACCTGTACTGGCATCTCCATACCATTACCTGTCAGGAAGATGTCCAACCCTTTTTTTATCTCAGCTTTGCCTTATGAAGCCTCATGAAGACATGAGATTATATATTGTTTAATTTAGTATCCCATGGCTGTCCAACCCAGCCTTATGGAGCCACGACAGCTCCCACTGTGAGTGTGGGGCTTGCACACCTGGACCTGCAGTGCTGTTGGGACCTCTCACACTCTGTGAAGCTCTGCAGTTCCTCTTCCTTATAGACCCAAGGTTCCAAATGAAACCCAAACCCACTCGAGAGCAGACTGTGGCTGGTGTGTGCAGAGCACCTACAGAGTGCTGGGCCAGCCTGTGCCCATCACTTCCCTGTGTGCTCCTGTCTGTGCATCCATCTGGTGCCATCCCCCAGATGGTGAGGTCGTGACAGGCACTGTCTGGATTCAGCACCTACCAAAAGTGGCTCTTGTCTGTCCCTGGACATCCAAGGAACATTGCTAATTCAAGAGTGATGGTGGCACCCAAATTCAAGGAGCCTGAATGGTGTGAGGGCCACAGGAAGGCTGTTGAATGCCCATCACACAGCTGAGATTACAGCTCAGTAATCCCTGGGAGTGACCAAACTTGTGTTTGGTGCAAGGCAGCAAAGCCACAGCAGGGATGAACACAGAGCAGCCAGCCCTGCCCTGTGCCTCCACCTGCAGACAACACGTCCTCCTCCATGAGTCTCCTTCCACAGGGCACCACAGCTCTGGGCCCTGTCACCCTGGCTTTTTCAGCCTTCTGATGTTTATACTTTGGAAATTCTTTTCTCACACATTTTTCTGTAAATAATAGACTATTTTAGACTTGTGTAAGTATATTTTATCTCATTTACATTCTTTCTAGGGGGAGGAGTTTTCTTGATGGACATCTGTCTTGACCAATGTGATTGGAGAGGTGTTGACTTGGCCTACCAATCACCGGGCTTGTTTGAATTACTATATAAGGAGTCAGAAAATTGTAATAAATGCTCTTTCTGCCCTTAGAAGCTCTCAGAGTCTATGTCTCTTCATTTCATGTCCTACAGTGACAGGGCCCTGTTTGCCAGAGGCAAATACTAACACAGAGAAACTCTTCTCCACCCAACTTGCATAGCTGGGATCATACTGCCCAATCCAGCAGCCAAAAGGAGACCAACATGATTAATGGAAATGTGCCTTGCTTACTTGTGAGCTCTCTACTCCCCCACCCACACACAGACATAAACTTTTACAGCTTTGGCTACTTAGGATCTTAACCAGATGATCTGCACAGGGTTATAAACCGTGGTAGGAACCCTCAGGCAATGGGGGCCCTACATTAGCAACCACTCGGTATTGAACAATTAGATTGATACTCATCAATCATTTACTTGAAAAGAAGAAGAAAATATATTAAAAGGGACTGCAGGGGATTTATCTTCCCATACTGATAAATTGTTAAAAATTAATGAACTAGAGCAACTCTGAAGGAAAAGTAAAGCAAACCCCCAAAAACCTCAACCACCACAAAATCCCCGCAGGCACTCAGAAAGCTCTTAAAGAGGCTCCTGTATGAGATACTTTGTCCTCTCTGGCCTGATGGGCTTTTTGCTTTTGTTTTCCTGTGTGTCTGGTAGTGTTGACGATATTCTCCATCCACTGGTCTTTCCCTGGCACTTTGCATCCCAGACACAGAATCACTTTTTCGTTTGTTCCTGGAGGAAGGGAACAAAGACACCACAGTTTGCAGTTCCCGTTCATCAACTAGTTCTGACCTGCATATGGGCACTGTTCTTAATTTGGCAGAAGGCTGCTTAAGAAACTCCCTTTCTATCCTTTAAACTGTCAAAGCCTGCAGCACAGCTAGAGCCATGAAATTCAGCAAGGTGCCCAAACTTCGTTCCATACAAAGCTCCCTGGCAGCTTACAAATAGCCCGAGGGCTGTGCTGAGCTCACATTAAACAGAACAGATTGCAGCTGCCTCCCCATCACACAGAGTTGTGGGCATGGAGATCAGAGGTCCCGTCAGTCACTGCTCTGCACAGGCCCTGCCACTCTGCTTGCTGCATCTTCGCCTGTGTCATTGCTGATCATCAAAAACGTGTTCATTTTATTTCCCTTTCGTCTGACTCAGGTGTCCTCGGATGCAGTAAGAGGGAAGAAGTGATGGGGAATGCTGCCCATTCCCTGGAGCAAGAGGAGATCATTCACGGCTGCTTTATTTCCTCATCTCTGCTGTTACACACAGGAACGATGCTGCTTTGCAGACTCCAGAACAGGCTTTGTTTTGGGAGCTCTGAGAGAACTTTGTCCACGTGCTGCTGACTCCTCATGGCACAGGGGTTGCTGCTGGGGTTATGGATGTGTGTGTTGTGGGCAAACTGCTGAAAATGTTTACGTGCTGAAAGTGCCAACCCATGTTGACAGAGGAGAAACTCATGTTTCTACTGTTCATCCCTTTCATGAGTAAAGGAAATGGGAAAAAAAACCCAACAAACCTAAAGGAAAACTAAACTAACCGACCAACAAACAAAAATACTCAAGGGAGACTTTTTTATATTTATCAAACCTAAAGATTCAGTTCTGAATATGATTATGAAAATAATGGGTTTTTTTAGATTGAAAAACAGATACTTGTAGTAACTCCTGGTTTTTTTTCCACCGAAAAGACACCACCACACCAAAAAAAGACCCATGAGCAATTCCTTTTTCATGACAGAATTCAAAACAGAGAAACTCCCTATTTTTACTAGATAATAGTGTTTCATTTCCAAAGGAAAAGTAGTGAAGTTGTGTCCAAAATGAAATTAATCAAAATACAGGTAAACCTATTTACAATTAAAGAATGTTTTTCAGTCCCCCATGAATTACATTATAAGCAAATAAAATTTGTCTTTCCTGCTCCCTTGTATGGAGTTTTTTCTGAATGTTCTCTTGAGAAACAGCCACTCCCATCCTCACTGTGTCCATGGCAATAACAGGCAAGACCCCCCAAGACTTAACACAAAAGATCCTGAGAAGGATTCAGATTGAAAATGGAATAAGGGGAATCAAACCCCCCCATGTTTGCATGTACATATGTGTGTCTGTACATACCAGCCCATGTGCACTGAAGGACACAAAGATTGATTTAATTTTCAGCTGTTCACAGATGGCAACTTCCCATCCTGGCTCCCATGAATCATTCAAACCTTCCTCTGCAGCCTCCCAGATAAGACTGAAGCGATACAAGAGGCCTTGAGCCAGCCCCTTTGCACACAGGTGAAATCCACCGAAATTCTTCATTATGTAGGGGAGAAAATGAAGCCTATCTAATAAAATTAATAGCAATAATAATACTTTGCATTGCTAAAATGCCTTCCAGCTCAGGAACTCAAGGCTTGATAATTAATGTCTCTTTAATTTTATTTCTATCGATTCGAGATCCAGCGGAACAAAAAAAAAGAGTCTATTAACAAAAGCTAATGTGATTTTCAGTAGGAGCTGGTCACAGGGAGGATGCTGCCACTCGGGCTGCCCAGACAGACATGTAGACAGTACATATGTCCATACACTCCCTAAATTAGCACACCCTCCACTCGGCGGTTGTTCGGGGAAATTAGGCGGTTGTGTATAACTGTAATGAGGTCATACAGGGTCTGATCTCCACTGGGATTTAATTAACTCTGAATCTTATAAATATTGTGCTGAATTATCGTTAAATTTGCATAAAGGTTAGAATCGAGCTGGACCAGCCCCATTTACCATAGAGGGCTGAAAAGAAAACCTTTAAACAATGTTTTTGTATGGCAGTACAGCCTTGTTTTGATCTGGGACTGAAAATATATTTAAGGGGAAGGAAGGTTGAGAGGGAGGGGAAGAAAGAGGCTATATTTCAAACAGACTTTCTAGATAACTTCAAACAGACTAATAGAATGGTGGTTTGCAGCCCAGAGATAACCCGTTCCTCCAATGGCCTTACTCTCAGTAAAAGGAGATCATATCAAATATATACACAGTTATCAAGAAATCTTTCCCTCTTTTTTATTTTTATTATTAAAGGAATGCCAGACATAAAATACCATTGCCAGGCGGACCAGAATGACAAAAACTGCAAAGGTGGAGGCACAAGCACTAACTCCGCTCCAGGGGAAAGCAGGGCTGTGGCCTCCTTTCCAAAAATTCCTGCTCAGATTTTACCCAAGCATGAGCCCCACTGTTTCTGAGGAGAACCAAGTGAAGATGACACAGGGACTGCAAGACTTGGCACCAGCCACCACCTCATGTACCTCAAGGCCAGGTTGGATGGGGCTTGGGCTAGTGGAAGACGTCCCTGCCCATGGCAGGGGGTGGAACAGGATGGGCTTTAAGGATCTCTTCCAACTCAAACCCTTCTGGGATTCTCAATCAATTTTAAACTACTGGCATCCTAACCAAAGCCTTTTGGAACAACGCAGAGGCAACAGAGCCATCCCTAAGTTGTTGCTTGGCTACTGAGACAGGAGGGAGAGAGCTGGGCAGGGAACAAGGCACAGCTGCCCTGGGCTGCGGGCTCTGGGCTGCAGGGGCAGCCAGAGGGCAGCTGGAAGGGCCACATGTCCTTCCCATCCCTCCACCTCCTGTGCCAGTGTGCTGTGGCTGTGCCTTTGTTCGCTTTGAGCGTGCAGAAACAGCAGCAGCTCCTCTCGTGGCTGCACAGCACCACTGGACTTTCACTCCAGAGCCATGTAATTCCTGGGCAATATTCCTGCTCGCCAAGGCTCGCCAGCAGCCCCTCGCCAGCCAGGCCAGACTAATCCTCTGTCAGCAGGACCCTGCTGGGCACTGCCTCCTCCCTGCCCTGCAGCAGTCCCACAGATGTGAGCCAGCCCTTGTGTCGTGGCTGGCTGGTGGAAGCCAGGGACTGCAGAGCTCCAACGCTCCTGCCAGGGCTCCAGAAGCTCCAAGGGAGCTTTTCCTCTCTGCCAGAATGTACAGTGCTGTTCAAGAACAGCTCTCTGTGCTGATCACAGGCCCTTGGATCTGATTGTCCCCCAAACCCCTCCGGCACTGGTGTCAGCCAAGGCGTGTCACAAATGGCAAAGCAGAGCTGGCATCCCAGAGCTCTGTCCCAGGGCATGAGATGGCACGGGCACATGGACAGAGGAGGAAGGGACAGCCTGTAGAAATCACTGGATGGATGAGGCCATCCAGAGATGTTACAGTACCTGGAGCAACCCTGCTGACTAAGGTGATAATAAAGCTCCCTGTGGCCAAACCTGCACTGGAAACTTCAGACAGGTTCACCTGGGCTGGATCACATTCCTTTGGGTTTCACTTCACCTGGCACTGCACTCAGAGCATGCTGGAGCAATTGGCTCTTTCATCCCTCGCCCTGCTTCCTCTCTGGGTGGGGAATGCTTTAGAAATTACTTGAGGGAACACGCTAAGGAATGTGTTCTACCAAGCGGCTGAAAAATGTGATTTGAATCAAAACGTGAACAAGAAATTAATTTTGCTAACTAGACTCATCAGTGAGGGTGGCTTACATCCTATGGCAGTTGCCTGGGAAACAACCTTCAGCAGGGCCCAAGCAGAGTGGGTCACAGAGGTCACCATGAGAGGACAAGCACACCAAGACCCGCCCTGGGAGCCCAATTCATGCAGGAGGAGATGACTGGAATGAGCTGGAATGACAGGCAAAGACCTGCTCTGAACAGCAGAATGTCCTGCTTGACTTCTCTCACAACGTAATTCTCTTCATAAAGCAGCACAAGACAGAAAACCTCAAGGAAAATGAGTATGTAAAACTTATTCTAGGAAGTGTCTGTGTGACAGCTGCAGCCTCACAATGTCCTATTACCTTCCCTATGAGTATATCAAATACTTATAAAACATTAAGAAATGGGAAACACAACAGTTTCTGAATTATGCTGCACATCCAGAGTCATGTGTAAAGTGCAGCATTAAGAGACACCCATAAATATTCACCTGAAAGCAGAGCTTTACTTCCACAACCCCATGGTTTGTCAATATGCCTCTTTGCCAGCTACAATTCTGCACAAATCAGTGAAGTCACAGATCAAAGGAAACTCTTTTGAGCTTCAAGGAACCCTACAACACTTTTCACTCCCCACATGTGTTATTATCACTATTACAAAGCAAAACTGTCATGCTTATGGCACATTCTGGCCGGACACCATTTGTTGATTTGTTCTGGTAAGTGGCATTTAAAACTGGCAGTCTCCTCTTCAAGTCTGTTCTTCCCTTCTGAAATGGCCCCTAAATGCATGGTGGGCATGGTGATATCAGGTCAAAGGTTGGACTTGAGGATCTTGCAGGTCTTTTTCAACCTTAATGATTCTATGGTTCTATGATCACCGAAACTCCAGCTTCAACCTGTCCCGTGGTCTTACCCTGGCCTTCTACAAGGGAGCACTTCACCTCCTGGACTTCTCCACAGCTGAAACCTGTCCACTGTAATGGGGAAAATCATTCTGTCTTTGCCCAGCTCTGCTCTCCTGCACGCCCCCCTCTCCCCACACTCCTCATGAATAGCCACCATTGTAGGGAGGCTGGAGCCCTCTGCCAGCACGGGGCTGTGCTGAGCAAAACCCAGCAGCCTCACACCATCCATGGCCAGGGTGGGATGGGATTTTCAGAGGACTGTGAATTAAGCAAGGAAAACTAGAAGGGGAAAAAAAATAGACTTAGGAAGTGTTTTCAAATATAGGACCCAAAACCAACATTTGGAAATTTCCAAGGTCTAAGGAAAAACAGCAAGAGCCGTTCAGCTACATTTGCTCTGGCCTCAGCCAGCTCCCTTAGCCGAGCTCTGTTGTCATCACATTTCACATTATGATGGTGTTGTGAACTACAAAGAAAACAAGAGAATTGGCAAGTCAAGTATTCTGCCAGCTTTTCAGAGAGAAAAAGCATCCAACTGAGAGGTGCTGATTCCACCTTCCTCACAAAGCACAGGCTGCTCCACTGACAGCAGGACTGCACCTTCCCCTCACTGCTAATTCTTTAAAATACCCTTGATCACCTTAAGCCTCATTGAAATGATAAATTAATTTTAACATTACTGGACAGAAAGGGCCAACTGTGGATGGAGATAAATACATTATTTGCAGTGAAGACAACAAATTGCCTTCAGGAGAATGGACGGAGAAAAAGAGGAAAATCTAATCAACTTTAAATTGGAACATGTAATCCAGCTGGGATTACACACAGATGCAGAGCAGGGAGAGCCTGGACTCAGCACAGCAAGAGGGCCCTGCCAGACCCCATTTGCACAAAGCTGACAGTGGAGAGCAGCTGCTGTGCATCTCCTGCCACAGCCTTCTCAGCCTGCCCGGGCAGGAGTGGCTCTCTTAGCTGAGAACCAGCTCAGTTACAGACAACAGAACAATGGAATTGTGGAAGGGACCCGCCGGGATCAGCGAGTCCAACTCCTCTACCTGGCAGACACAATTCACTGGCCCAGGACTCCACACGCCTGGGCCAAGACAGCTGATATTGCTGAGCTCCAAGCCCAACACCTTGCACAAGCTCTGATGCTCCTGTGACCCCAAAAACCTGGCAGAATGAGCCCACAAACAATTAGGACTGTTTTCCTCTGGTTGAAGGGCTCTGTGGGCTCTCACAGCGATGGAGGAAGCACAATCCCCTTCCCCACCACCACCCATGGACCTTCACACCAGACTCCCTCATTATATCCACACTACCCAGTAGGACATCATGGAGAACACATCATTAAAGAAAATAATCTTTTTTTTCTTTTTTTTTTCTTTTTTTTTTTAACCTGAGGAGAATTTCATTTGCATTATTCAGTGATCTGGTTTCAGGCTGCTCCCCAGACCAGAGTCACCACACAGGAAAGGGTGGCAAGCAGTGGGTCAAGCCCCAGCTGAGGCACCAAGGGGGTGAAAGTGTCACAGCAGCTTTGCTATCACAGCCAACACCGGGTGTGCCCAGGGCCTGACACAACAGCAGAGTGCAAGGCACTTGTGTGAGAGATATGATAGATCAGAATGGTTCAGAAATTGATGTGACCTGCTCTTCTGACACACCAAATCCATGATTCACTACAGCAGTATGGTCAGAGCTGCTGCTGGGGTGCTTAGAGGTCCCTGTTTCCCAAAAAGAAGCCAGACTGCCTCTTGTCTGTGGAAAAAAGAGAGGAAAATGGAGGCGAGGGGAGATAAGAAGGAAAGACAGCACATCTTGTAGGTAAAAATCGTGTTGCTTAGCTTGGAGCTAACCCCTACGACATACATTACTGTCTTTCTGTTCAATCAGTGTTCTGCTACAAGAATCAGTTACATTCAATCATCTGAAAGAGCTATTAAAATGCTGATAAAAAATTCATAAAGTAACACACAGTAATGAATCAGGAGAATTCAGTAAAGTGAGACCTACCCTTAGAGCAGGGCAAGAATGAAGGTGAACGATCGTTTGGGCCTAGCGGGCATGAAATACCCTTTTGGAAGATGAATAATTCTGTTTTGGGCTGATAAGTTGAACTAATTTATAATGCTGTTTTAGGTCCACTGCTGAAATATTTCAAATCCCTCAACTTTAAAATGCATTGCCTGTCAGAAACGGGTCTCTTAACAGTTTCCTCTTAACATTTTTCAAAATGTAACCTAGACCAATTTGCATGATTTACTGCTTTATTGTATTATACCGTGCATGATTTAAAATGGGAAATAAAATTTTTAAAAAAAGAAAGACAAGGTGGTGTGAAAGAATTGCTGCAGGAGAGATGCAATGGTTTTTTAGATCTCTGCACAATACACAAAGGTGCTTTTCCTGCCCTGGATCAGGACGGGGAGGCAGGCAGCCTTGCGGGAATTAAGCAGTGGTTTGTCACAACAAAGCCCAACTGTGTTTGCCTGGAGTGGCTCCCACTGTGCAGGAGGCTCCTGGTTCCCCGTGGTGTTGGCTGAGGCCACTGGGAGCTGAAAGCAAAGAGAGCTGGGGGCCCCCAGCATCTCTCCATGTGCTCGGTGTCTTGTGAGTCTGTGGGGATCGGCATCGATTTGAGCTCTGCCGGCTCCAAGGTACGAGGCGTGACTTGTCTCTCTGCAGGTGTTTTTCTGACAAGTGGGTAGAGCCGCACGGTTTCCCAGCTGACTTCTCAAGAGTCAAGTCTGAGAGCCTGAGGGAGGAGAAGCAGCAGCAGCAAAGCCATCTCCTCTCTGCTTTCACTTAAGAGAGATTCCTCTGAGAGCGCGCGGCTCCTCCAGCGCCGCGCTCCTCCCTGGAGTGCTCTGTAATTGCACACGGGTTCTTGGCCAAAGCATCCCGTGCCCAGTGGATCTGCACTCCAGAATATTGCTCCACTAAGCCCCCTGGGACATGTTGGGCTGGCTGGGGATGGCAGCAGCCTGGCCAGCGTGGGTGAGGGTGTGGGGTGCCCAGCCTGGTGCTGCTGAGCTGGGGTTGTACCCCAGAGCTGAACACCAGGACCTCCTGCCCACACCAACCCATCTGCTGTGGACAGCAGCCTGCCAGGTGACCTAAAGCACATCCAGTGACACTCCAGGACAGAGGCAGGTGGCTGCTTTCCCTTCAGCACCAGGAGATGTCTGATGGAGGAGCTGGACTCAGAAAGCAGCATGGTGACAGGGATATTTACTCATCCTTGGGTGAATGCCCGCAAAGAAGTCACCTTGCCACTTGGTTCCACTCATTCATTTTACAAAGAACACAAACCTCTGCCATTGCAATTGTAAGGACAGGCTGCCATTTTAATGGGTTCTTTCCCATTGCAGATATTTGCCCTCAAAGCAGGAAAGAAAAATGGTGAAAACATGCAAAGGGAATCAAGACGTGGGCCACCCCTCATTCCTCAGCTCAAGCCCTCGGTTCTGACACCAGCTGCCTGCACTGGACAGTGTCAAACATTCTCACACCACCTTGAACTGGGTTTGCACAGCTGGTTCACAACCTACAGCCTCATTTCCTTTCTCAATGGGGCTAGAAGCATTCATTCCCTCGGAAAATGAAGTCAATGTGTTTTAAGTTGGAACTGAGGACAGACACTGTCCAATTCATTTCCAACTCCTAAGACTATATTGTGTGAGTGACTGATATTAAAGAACAAAGGCAGATACCCTCCCCAGCTGTAAAATAAGGCCATGACTCTGAAGGGCACAGAGTTGTTCATTAGAGGTTTCTACAGAAAATATTAAGGGCACCAAATGATCCCACCATTTCCAGCTTCCCTTTCAAGTGATTCATCTCTAGATCAGACCTGGATTCAAAACTCCATCATTGGAAGGACCCTCATTACCTGTGCTATCGGCACCATCCATAAATGTATCCTTTACCTCCTAATTAGGCCAACAAAGGAGGGCTATTAACAGCTAAATGTGTTACCAATGCAGCATTAGGGATAGAGACTACTGACCTTTTTACTCCCAGAGATCTACATACCCCTTTGTTCTGCTGAACACAGCTCCCCCTTGTCAGGGCATCACTGGTAGGGAATATAATCTGTTCTCTGATTGCACACAGGCTTTCCTTGTACTCCATTAGAAAAAGAAAGAAAGAAGTTATCTGTACATCTTGCAATGAAAGTCCCCCCTCAGCTTCAGTACATCCCAAACTCCCAGAAAGCACTGAAAGCCTGAATTTTGCTAGTACTTGTTGAAGTGGATGAGAATGGCCAGCGCTTCGTGCCACACAAAATCTGCCTGTTAGTAACCTCAGATGACCTAGGAAGACTAAAGAATAATCCTGTGTGTTTTCATACACTCTGGCTTTTATATCAGTTGAAATCTTGGGAATCATATACTTATTTTTAGATACAACTGAGATCGTCAGTTGGAAAAAAAAAAGAAAAAACCCTCAAGGAATTCCAACTCTACATACTACGTGATAATAAGGCTGTTGTAGTGAAGGACTCTCTAATCGTGTATTTATTCACCTGCTCCCCATTAGGCAGGACTGTTAAACCAGCACTTTGTCCATCAGCACTTGAGTGCTCCAAGCTCAGCGTGCCTCTTTCAGAACTGCTGGCACCAGTGAAAGCCAAATTCTGAGACCTCTCTGAATAGGACTTGCATTGTTAGGCATGTCTGAGAGAGCCCTGCCAGAGGTGTCACAGCCCTGCCACCACCTCACTCCCCAGTCACATTTTCAAAACACAGTGCAAAACTAGGAAAAAAACAAAGGGGAAAAAATAAAAAAAGAGAGGCAGGGGGCGGGTGAATGCAGGAAGGGACATCCCTCACCTGATACTTTCCTCTCCTCCTCACTTTATAAAGTTAAACACTGTCTGAGATTTATTGCTCTGAAAAGGAAAGTTAACCACATAATCAATAAAAAAAAATCCAATTACAGTCTATGGTGGAGCAACACTGCGTATAATAAAAGTCTCACTTGCAAGGCCCTTACCCCACTTGGCAGCTCAGTTATGCAGGGGAGATTAAAGTCACACAGCCCTGAACATGAAACCAGCGGCGCCAGGCTGGGTTCGAGCTCCCAGCAAGGCAGGGAAGGGAACAGGCAGCACAGACACTGCACCAAGCCTTACTGGAACCTCCCAAATCAGCCCCCAGCAAGCACCACCGAGGGCTGAGCAGCCTCCCCTGCAGCCTGCCCTCCCTGGAAATGCATTTCTCTCAGTTTAGGTGACTCTTTTCAAGGCACGTAGGGGTATTTCTCCCTTTCTTTCCATCAGCCACCATTTATCCAGGTGGAGCTTTTGCTACCTCTGCGAAGTATTCCCAGCAAAGCCATTAAGGTGGTTTCAGACACTCACACAGTCCGTGCTGCAGTGGGCACTCGGTGATACGGTAGATTTGGGGGGTAAATTGCGCAGCTCTAAGCCAGAGGAGAAACCATAACCACCTCATTTGCGGAGCACAGAAGGGCTTTGTAGATTTTAAACCTGGCTCAGCCCCCATTTATCACAGGACACGGAGGAAATCAGAGCTTATCTCGGTTCCTCTCCTTGTACCAGAGGGATGAGAGTTTCCCTGTGAAATAATTTAGTAAAATAATTTCATATCTATAAAAAATGCACACTGGTATCACGCCATGAAGAAGGATTTAAAATGCTGAAAGAACCAGGCCATAGTTTCATATTCCTTACTTCAGGATGACCATTCTGCCACATCTTCTGGCATCGTGTATTTTATTTGAATTGGGCAGGAACGAACTGGCAAGAAATACTTTTATTCCTGTTTAGGGGGCAAAGATGATGCCTGGTTTGTGGCAAAATCAGGATGACAATGCTGGGTCCAGCTTGCAGCCATGCAAGAAGGAGCTCAGAACCCTGGGTGAGGACACATCCAAGCAAAGCCAAGGGGCTGCTGAGTTTGTCAGAAGAGAACTCAGAGGAGTCCTGGATAAACTTTGCTGGACACAAGGGCTGGTGGAGGGAAGGGGGATGAAGGCTGGGCACACAAGGCTGCTCCATCCATGCTCTGGCTGGGCTGAACCCATTCCCTGCTCACTGTCACCCTGCCAGTCACAGCCGCCTTGGGACTCCGAGCTGCCAACAGCACTGAATCTGTGTCTCCTTTGCACTTGATAGCAGCATTCTTGGATGCAAACGTTAACACTTTACCCTAACCCAATTAATACCTAGTGTTCAGTCACAGCACTGATTAACATGTTGTTCACAGTGATTAAAACATTTCTTCTCCATTACCATACAGTTAAATGCTTGGAAGAGAGCTGCGCTTAATGGGATACAGGCAAGGTTGCAAATCATGGCTGTCACACTTGGGGAGGGGAAGGAAAAAATCCAGCCTTTTTTCCTGCTTCTCCCTCTTCTTTTAGAGTTGCTAATTAAGGGCTGACTTTTTGGGCAGAGAAAGAGGGGGGTGGAGGATGGGGAAAAGGAACTTTAGGTAATTGAAAGAATCCAATTCATGCAAGTGCCCGACTGGTGCTAACCTACATCATTAAAGTTGCCAGCTAACAAACATCAAACACAGGCCAGTATTAATGAAGCAGATGTATTAATTTCCGATTTCTGAGAAAGCTCAGCAACTGGCTGGCTCGCCAGCTTCCTCTCCCTCTCCCTCCCTCTCTCCCCATCTGACAGCACTATTAATGATCTTTAATGCCCCACAGGCACTAATGGGTCCCGCTGGGAGTCCAGAAATACTGCAATTTGTATTGAGGATTTAGACATAACAAAAAAAAAAAAAAAAAAAAAAAA
>WAAE01008686.1:285280-360717 GCA_013400495.1 Nicator chloris
AAAAAAAAAAAGCCCTCTGCTCTGGGGAGCAGGCGCTTGATCAGTCGCTTCCCCCTGTGGAATAGCACAACAGAAAAATAAATGACAGCTCTGCGATTAAATCAAGCCTTCTGCTTTAAGTGGCAGCGAGTGTGTGATTGTCACTAACAATCCACGGCTTGTTAACACCGCTGGGCTATGAGCAAACAGCAGTCAACACTCCCCACCCCCGAACGGAGGCGGGCTACCTCTTCCTTCATTTATCCAGCTCTCCATCCTGAGGGGAAACAATTCCCTCTTGGTGTGGCTTGGGGAGGGTATGGGGGGGTTGTTATTGTTGTTGATTTTAAATAACTTTTGTTATTCCTGTATTGAAAATCTGGAGGGAAAAGCGAGGTGGGGGGAGAAAAAAGCCATCTGCCGCCACGTTCAGTCAGGCAATTACTGCTGGAATATCTGAGTGCAGGATACCACCCATCCCCTGCTGGTCCCCACCATCCCCTGCTGGTCCTCACCCATCCCCTGCTGGTCCCCTCCATCCCCTGCTGGTCCCAACCCATCCCCTGCTGGTCCCCTCCATGCCCTGCTGGTCCCCACCATCCCCTGCTGGTCCTCACCCATCCCCTGCTGGTCCCCTCCATCCCCTGCTGGTCCCCAGCCATCCCCTGCTGGTCCCCAGCCATCCCCTGCTGGTCCTCACCCATCCCCTGCTGGTCCCAACCCATCCCCTGCTGGTCCCCACCATCCCCTGCTGGTCCCAACCCATCCCCTGCTGGTCCCCACCATCCCCTGCTGGTCCCAAACCATCCCCTGCTGGTCCCCAGCCATCCCCTGCTGGTCCCCAGCCGTCCCCCGGGACCAGGCGGGGCTGGGAGGAAGGAGTGATGTGTGACCTTCCCGGCACCCTGCAAACATCACCAGAACCTCCCCGATTTTAGCAGCGGTCACAGCAATCCTTTCGTGTTGTTTAGTTGAGGACAAGCTGTGTGTCTCTGCCTTCACCCCTCACCAGTCCGTTAAGGTTTAGATTCTGCTCATTTTAGCCAGCAATGCAAACCCAGCGGGCCTCGTATCTAAAGCTCCGTTTGGCCATGGATGCTCCCAGTGGCAACAGCAGACCAAAAAAGCCTGGCTGGTACAATATACACCCAGAGCCCAAGGACCTCCTCCCATCCAAGTCAATCCCCAAACTCCCACCGAGTTCAAAGGAAGCAAGCCTGAGCCCCCAGGCTGTTTCTGGATGTGCCAACAGCATGAATTATCTGAGCAGGATAATTGTTTTTCTTAGCCAAGAGGCAAGGTATCTTTCTCATAGATACAAACTTCAAATATTACCCCACTGTTTCAGTTAGACAGAGACCAAAGAAAGGCACAACAGCTCCTTATCATGGAGTTTTCTGTTCAGATGGAAATATATCAGGGATATGGCTTTAAGTCTGGCATTGGCTGTCCAGACACTTTCGTAACACCAACAGCATTTGGAATTTCATCTGTGGAATTACTCATATCTTAAGCACTGAAGATTTATGGTTTAGATATAAAAAAGAGACTTTTTGACTCCATCCAACAGAAGAAAGCAACAGATGGAGAGGAGTGCTGGGCAATAAAAAAAAAAATCAGGAACATCCACTTTCCCCAAAACAATTCCTTAAAAATTGGCCTTCACATCTGCCTCCAGATGAAATGGAGATGCTGTTACACGCGATTTAATTACTTCTAGATGGGAATGGAATTAGAGTTTGGGTTTTAAATACTGCTACCTGAAACTTTTCTAACTGGATAACCAGGCTGTTGATCTGACAGTGCAGATCGGTGTGCCCGAACTTCCCACGTGCTCATACAACGCACACAGAGCCATTTATTATGTTTCTCCTCTGCTCTCAGAGTTAGGCAAAATACCCTGAAGACCTATAATAAACTCATGATTTCTTGGAGGAACAATTTAGGTTATTTTTAAATGTAGATCTTAAAAGTTGTAGGATTACTGGATGGGAAGATATCAATCAAGTGATTCAAAATGTCCATTCCCCTTAAGTGAGTGATGTATCTTCTTTCTTCTTGCCTGTCTTCTCCTCTTTTCTGTGTCAGTCATACATCCTGCCTGCTATTCACACTTCATTCACAATCCTCTGTACCTATAATCTCTGTTATTTGGCTGTCGACTCCTCATGCCTCATTAGGCATGTTTGACACCTGCACCTAATACCTTTTCACTGGCAGTGCAGGACAGCTTTTGACAAGAACAGATATTTTTCCACAACAGCTGTAAAGAAGGTCTTCCCAGTGTGTAGCTTGTGTATTTTATGGGGCTAATGTGATTTTCCCCCCTTATCCAATAAACTTACATCTTATTCCACTCTCCTTGTTAGACACGAGCAGATTTTCTTTGTCTTGGCCAAAGGGATGTGTGCCCGTGTCTGTGAGAGGGTAAAGCTGCAAGAGCAAAGCAGTAATTTGGGCCAATGGGGCCTGCATTAAGTACCCAAATCAACACAAACGTCTGCACGTCTGTGTGTCTATTTTAAAATAGTATAAACCTAATTAACATGATAGCTCTTCTATATATAGGCATAGATGACATTATTCCTAAAGAAAACCCTCCTATTAATCTGACTTGAACTACTTAAAATAGAGCAACAAATTACGAGAATTCCTGGACTAATAAATTACTGTACCACTCAAGAGCATGAAATGAATTCTTTTGGGACTGTAACTTGATTTGTTAAAGTGCAATGAGTGGTTGCTCAATGCCATAAATGAGTTAAAAACGTGAAAAGCTCCAGGGTCAGCACAAGTCAAACATGATCCTGCAGGCCACTCGTTTAGGGAGGTTAATGCTAATTGAGGAGAACCCACTGGGCAGTGCCAACCCCAAACTCAAGGTGTACACGAGCTGTGT
Source organism: Nicator chloris (assembly GCA_013400495.1). Classification (NCBI taxonomy): domain Eukaryota; kingdom Metazoa; phylum Chordata; class Aves; order Passeriformes; family Pycnonotidae; genus Nicator; species Nicator chloris. The sequence continues at coordinate 288,159 of WAAE01008686.1, forward strand.
GAGGCTGGTTTGGGCTGTGCCTTCGGGAGATGGGGCCTGACCCACTTACACCAGCCTGGCCAGACAAATCCCTCCAGGTACCAGTAAATACCCACAGCTCTGGAGGCCTCAGCACTTCTAGTGATGGCCACGATGACTAAAAGATGAGGATAAAGAGGCATTCCTCTCTTACACTGGGTTGGTTTTTTTTTATTCTTATCAGAATAAAAATTGTGAAGGGCAACTTGGTTTTGCCTTGGCTCCTTTCCCTTGCAATTGAGCAAAGCTGGAACTGATTTTTCGACAACATTCAGCCTCTCTGTCAAAATCCAGCTCTGTGCTGTAAACTGAGAAAAACAGCCCAGTGCTACAGGGAGAAGGATTCCATCCTTCCATGTCCTGAGTCTACGCAGATTTCCTGGTACTTTCCCTACCTGAGCTGGGTGCTCTAGCTGGGTCACATTTTCAGAAATAGTGATTTCAGTGGATGTCAAACAAGATTTTCCTGCAGCTGTTTTCCAGTTGCCTTTTGTTCTTCAGACCATTTGAAAGGAGTCAGGATAAAAGCAATCTGAGCACCCCTGGCACACCGCAGACTCGGAACCAGGGATGCACGCTGCCTTTTCTATTTTCTCCTAAATAATAGATCTTTTGTTATTGTTTAATTTCTCTTTCCAGTTCAGTGGCAAGGCAAATGTGAGTAAAGGTTGAAATGGCAACGTAATAATAATAATAATAATAAAATAATAATAATAATAATAATAATAATAATAATAATAATAAAAAAAGAATAAGCCCCAGGAATCAAACATAATGATTCCAGCCCAGTCCCCCTGCACACCGTGTGGCCGGTCCTTTAGAAGACCTCCCCTGCTATGTTCTTGTACAAAGGAAACTATCTGCTTCCCACATCTGGCATTATATTTGGCTGTCCTCACATTAAAATTAAATTCTGATAAAAATGGGCATAAAGGCACAAGGGTTAGTAGGAAGCAGCTCGCAGCAGTATTGATGAGAACAGCTTGCAGCTGGAAGCCTGAGATAACACAGTTTGTCAGAACGCTGTCACACAGCTGCCTGCATAATGAGGGAAGGAAAAAAAATGCTCTTTCATTTGTTATCAGTCGAAATCTCTAAAAGAGATGCATCATTTAGAAGTAGCCTGACTAATGGTCAAGTTCTACAGGGATGCAGATGGGATGTGGAAAATATTCCCCACCAGCAAAGCCCCAGGCTCCATCATCCTTAGCAACTGGAGCTGCTGCCAATGCGAGTGGACAGGCCAGCAAGTACCTTTTGCTGTATAAAATGGGATCTCAGATGATGAGCTGGAGTTTTAAAAGGTGCCAGTGGTAAAATCCAGTTGTTAAAGTGATTTTGCTAGGACTGTCACTCTCATGACTCTCTTAGAAAAGCAACACACTTAGGGCACAGAGTCTATCTCCATTTAGAATTAACTCAGACTAGCATAAGTGGAGCAAAATCACTCCTAATTGACACTGCTGGCAGGGAAGGCTCAGTCCCATAAATCTCTGGAAATACATAAGGCACATTTTTGCAATGTATAAATTTATTCAATTAAAAATAATTGTTTTAAGCATGATTTTTTTAATTAATTTCCAGTTCTTCAGGATTTCCAGCTCTCCTTTCACATGGATCAGTATGGAAAATGAGGATGATGCACCTCAAGAGCTGCTGGAGGTGGGACCAAGTGTCCATCTAGCCCAGTGTGCTGTCAGTGACTGCTGGAAAAATACCTCCACCCAAGGGCACCCACCACAGACCTGCTCATCAGGGGAGCTTCTTTTTGTCCTTACTGTCTGCCAAAACTCAGTCTGTGACATTCACAAGGGGGAAAAAATGTCTTTAATCAGACATTTCCAAGACTATTTTCTTTGGATGGACAACATCAAGGCAGGAAGTCAAACAGGAAAACCTCTCTCTGATTTATTGCTATCAGAAATCAGAAATGTCTGGATACCAAATTTGAAGCCATCCAAGTATTCCCATGAGCCAGTTCAGGCTCTGTGCAATGAACTGAACACAAAAATAATCCCCCAGAGCTCAGAGCACCTGCAGCAGGTGAGGAGGCAGGAACACTAAAGCAGAGTAGAGACTCTTGGCTTCCAACAGCAACATGAACTGTAATTTCTTCAACTGGTTTTGACAGGTAAAACTGGATACAGGAGACAAAAGGAGAGGGGACACAGCCCCAAAGATGCCAGGTATTGGTTGTGACCTTTCACAGAGGAACACCTTCGCTGTGTCACCAGTTGTCTGTGCAGTTAAAAGGTCAAGCACTGCTGAAGGTATTTTCTCTCCCCTTGTCAAAAGTTAATTTGTGCCAAGGCATTCTCAGGGACTTCACAAGGTTCCCAGCCTTCCACAGAAATCTCCTTCAGACTTCCACTGAATTGTGAAAAACAATTCTTATGATTTAAAGGGAGTCATATGTACTATTTCTCCTGTCTCTCTCCATTTCTAAAGACATCAGGGATGGTTAGGTGATTTTGATGTGTCTCTCCCCTCTCTTTACATCCCTCATGTTTTGCTCATTTTCTCCATTCCATTTGGCTTACAAGCCATCCTCTGTCATGTCCTGTTTCCTAATCCTTTACCCCTGTACTCCAGGTTGCTGCTGCACTTCAGAGGGGGTTTGTGTCTCACCAAGGAGGGAAACAAGGGCAGCTCCTGACAGCACTGCCCTGGCTACAAAGCTGTTTCTGCAGCAGCACAAGCCTTGCCCTACTCACATGTGCTACACTGGCTTCTGCAAATGCTGGGATAACAAACAGCTCTGATTTTGAAAGGTGTTTTTCCTTATCATCATTGTAGACTTCCAGAAAGATAGAACTAGATTTGAGTTCTTTATATTTATTTATTAAAATTTCTGGGCTTCAAGCGATACACTTAAGTGAAAAAAAAGAAGTGAAATTAAGAGGAAAATGGCACATTAAAATAGAAATATGGCATGATTAAAACTGTGGTTAAAGAATGGCAATTTAAAAGCAAAAAACCAAAAGCTCTATATTGAAGTGGGGCAAAATTTGTAAAATCTGTAAATCACTGAAATAGCAACACAAAAATTCCCTCCTTTCAATCAGATCTTGCAGATACTTCCAGGTAGGTCCTAAAATCATGGTATGTACCCAATTTTTGTGCTCTCCTTTACCATGGATGATGCCCTGACTCTACAGTACCTTCCACTACTACACTGAATAGAGCTATGCTGCCTACAGGAACAGTTTTAGAGTGTTTTATGGAAAAGAAGAAAAAACCACACAAACTCTTTAGGGTTGTCCCCTAAAAAAACCTCTTTCCCCACCTACTGCACCCTTTTCAGCCTGCACCCAACTCATCCAGACTGGCTTTAACTGGGCTTGCTTATACCTACAGAACAGATGGAGGATGCAGGGTGGAGAAATCAGCAAATGGGAAATGGGACGTGGCTTCTGCTGCTGCTGAGCTTCACTCTCCTCACACAGGGAGCTCCAAAGGGAGGGGAAGGAGGGACATCTGGGAGGTGTGTGCAGGGTTATTCCAGCCTGGAGCGGGGTGCCAGGGACACAGGGAGCTGCTTCTGAGCTGGAAGGGACCCCCAGGGATGATCCAGTCCAGCCCCTGGCCCTGCCCAGACACCCCAATAACCCCACCCTGGGCACCCCTGGGAGCTCCAGGAGCTCTGGCAGCCTCAGGCCGTGCCCATTCCCTGGGGAGCCTGGGCAGTGCCAGCACCCTCTGGGGGAAGAGCCTTTCCTGATCCCCAGCCTGAGCCTGCCTGGCACAGCTCCAGCTGTTCTCTCAGGCCCTGTCCCTGTCACACAGAGCAGAGATCAGAGCCTGCTCCTCCTCTTCCCCTCATGAGGACGATGTAACCATGATGAGTCTCCCCTCAGTCTCCTCCAGCTGAACATTCCAAGAGCTCTCAGCCACTCCTCACATGGCTTCTCCTCAAGGCCCTTCCCCATCCTTGTGGCCTCCTCTGGATGCTCCCTGATGGCTGAATGCCCTTTTCACACTGTGGTGCCCAAACTGGCCCAGCTCTGGAGGTGAGGCTGCCCCAGCCCAGAGCAGAGCAGGACAATCCCTCCCTGGCCTGGCTGGCACTGCTGGGCCTGGAGCCCCCAGGACAGGGATGTCCCTCCTGGCTCCAGGGCACTGCTGGCTCAGATCCCACTGGACACCGACCCTGCAGAGTCAGCAGGCTCTGCCCGTCCAGCACAGACATGCCCAGCTCCATCTCCCAGGGCAGAAAGATCAAGGGCAGAGTGACAGGAGCTCCCAGGACTGTGTGAGTTACTGTTCTGGGCATTCTTCACTCACATGGAATTTCTCTCCCTTAACTCTGAGGTGTGCTTCTCTCCTTGGCAAGCACAGCTCTTGTTAACATCACGGGGCAGGCTGCACTGTGTGTGGGTGTGATTTAATGCTCCAGTGAGCTCCAGCTCTCACTCAGCCCCTCAGCTGGGGACACAGCCTCCCATTTTCTCCTCTTGACTCTGATGTATGTTGCTTTGGGGACCAAATGTGTGAAAACGGGACAGGAAAGGCACACAATTATGAAGGCTTGATTTTTTTTAAGATGATATCTGGGAGCTTAATCCACTTTCATCATCAATACTATGATCTGCCTGTAAAACACCTGCCCAGCACTGCAGTCTGGTGGGCACCCACTGCTCCAGGCAGCCTTTGGTGAACACAGGGCAGCAGAGGCTGGACTGGGATGGCACTCTGGCTGTGTGCAGGAGTGCTGCAGAGCACCAGGGAGAGGTTGTTCTTCTTGCAGCTCCCTGAGGATTATGGATTAAGAAAAGGGAAGCCAGATAAAGCCTATCTCACTTTTTTTTCCCCTAGGCAATTGTACCTAGTACTGACACTTGTCAAAAGTCTGTTCCGGGAAATGCAAAGATTCTCATAATGCTGGTGAACCCTCAGGTCTGGAGCAATAACCTGTCCTCTATTCACCTGATTTTCTGTGGTAAGCACGTAAGTGTTAGCACTGGAACTTGCCTGCTCAACCTGTGTGACACCACATCTCCAAACCTCTGCCCTCTCTGCCTCACAGCAGAACAAATCAGCTCCACGAAACATGCCCACCTACTGCTGGAGAGAGCTGGATGCTCTGCCACACCACAGCTGGCTCCTGTGGCAGCAGGAACTTCACAGAGCTCAAAGTTACCTTGGCAGCCATGATTTACAACAGTATTTCAGTGAATCTAATCAGAAGTGTGAATACTCCCCTCCTATCTGGCACACATCGTTGGCGTTCTAATTATTCACACATTTTGGCAAGCATTATGGTGTTCCCCTACCAAGCTCCTAATCCCTGCGGATCAGTTAAAATAAATGAAAGAGAGAATCAAAAGGCACTTAAAAATTCAACGCTTCTCTAAATGGGTTTGAACAGGCTCCAGATTATCAGTTGTTGGAGTTGACTAGCACTTAAAATTAGGCCCTCCCCTCCAACACACCTCTCATTTCCCCTTCTCTTTTAAAGAAACTGTCTGCTAGTCCCATTCCTGGATGTACCAAAATGTCTGTATGAGTAAAAAGGGAAAATATATGCACATCATCTACATTCAGTATATCCTGCAAAATGTTGAGGTTGGTAGTCTGAAAGTGAAGCTATTAACTGCAATGAGAACAGATCCCAACGTAGACAACAATCACAGAACATGCTAAATCAGGAAAGTGTGGCAAACCCCAAGTTTTCCTTTAGTTATTTCTGTGTGGCAGAAATATCCCAACACCAGGGAATGCCCTGCTGTCTTACAAAAGCAATGTAACATTGAGATCCATCCCATTTGCAGTCATTAAAAATGTATATTCCTTAGAAATATCTGCAGAAGAGCCCTCCTGTGTGTGCTACCCTGCCAGGCAGTTCAGTGTGTCCGTGCAGACATTTACTGGCTCTCTCCAAAGTCACCTGACACTGCTCCCAGTCCTTCCCTCTGGCCAGGCTCTCCCCTCCCAGGAAATCCACTTTGGCACAGGCGCCCCTGCCCTGATTTCCCTGCAGCCCCTGGAGCCAGCACTACCCCTCACCCTCACCCTCCCTCCTGCATACAATTTTCTGCTCCAGCTGCTCTCCGTGACCCAGTAAGCAGAGCTGGGAATAAACTCTAACCTCTCCACTTCAGGTAGTTCAGCATTTCGGTCTCAGAGCCAGCTTTCTGCTGGACCCTCCGTCACTCACACACATCCACATCCACACTGTATTACTTTTACATTCCACCCAGTTGTTTCTCAGCCAGGTATTTATGAGAGAAGAGGCTGCTTTATACTGCACCGTTCTTTTCCTTCTCCCTTACTTGCTCCCAGGTGCCTTGTGTAACTGTGATGCTTTTGTTGCCACCTCGGCATCCTCCCAATACAAACAGCACCCACACATGGCTATTTATTAAAGACTCTGGCCATTGACGCACCTCTGTGTTCAGAGGAAACACCAAAGGAGTAAAAATGTTGATGTTTCACACGTATGAAATAACACAGGACAGGTCAGCACCTCGAAATGACTCGTTTTTAGGTGTCACCATGGAAACGGGCCAAGATAAATCTCCACATTACAAACACCAAAGGTCTTGGAGTGACTCCTGCTAAAATGCAGAACTAAAAGGAAAGGGGAAATTCTAATAAGCACATATGTGAAGAGTCTAGTAAAAAATGGATGTTTTCATGCTTATGTGTAGTTGGCAACAAGGAGAGGCTAATTTCTTACTTGGTGTAAGTCAATACAGCTTCATTAAGCTCATCAGGATTGTGCAGATTTACACACAATGAAGATCCCTATTGTGGTGTTCTCCACTTCCACTTTTTAACAGAGAGAGCTGGTCATGCATCAGTAAAACAGCAGTTCTAGTTCACTGGGAGCTGCAAGCCTGTTCTGGAGGACAGGGAAGAAGGAAAGCAGAAAAAATGTAAAGATAAAGTGGAGAGGGAAAATGTGAGGGAATGACTGACATGAGTGTCTGAGGGCGTCTCCCATGTGCACCATCTCCTCGGAGCTCTCCTAAGACAGCCCAGGCTGGCAGGTCTAGTTGAACACATCCACTCAATGGAAACAGTTACTCACAAAAATGTCACTTTCTTGAACACTGAATGCTTTGAAATCAGACAGTAAAGGCATTACCATATCCATACATATTTACAAGTAATTTAATTATGAGGTCAAATACTGCCGGCTATATCTGTCAACTCCCATGTACATATTTTGATTAATCAACTATTTCCTATTTTTGTTTTTAACATTATTGTTTAATGTTCATCAGAGGTCCATTGTCTTAGGCTCAACAGAGCCAGTGTACTAAAGCAGAAGCTTTAGGCACTGAAGACCCTGTTCATAAAAGCCTCAATGATATATGTGGGTTTTATGAATTCTTCACCCCTTGCCCAAAGCTGCAGCACATCCATGCAGCCTCTGGGCTGACTTTGACGAGAAGAAAAGCCAGGGAGTGACATGGGGACAACAAGGAGCAAGTGGCAATAGTTAGAGGGAAATCACATGGGGGAAGGAGGGAGCAAATTCCCATTATTGTTACCTAAAGGCTCCATCTCTGTGGTCTTATTCAAATATACAGAAAGCAGAGTGAATCTGGGGGGAAAAAAATGTAGTTTCTTTTTCTCAGGCCTTCAAATGACATTATTTTCCTCCTCCATCTTGCATAAGGCCAGCAACCCCCCTGAAGCCGGTGTGCATTCCACATTCTGCACACTGGTTAATCCAAAGGCATGGGCCTGTGTGTCCCCAGGTCTGGTATGAATTACTGCAGAACAACATTCCTCATTTATGAGCGCAGTCAAAACATTAAGGAGATTTAAATTTTCTTTTTAACATGAACTCAGCTTCAGTAAACCCTTTCATAAACTTGTTTTGGAATGATTTTTCGATTGTTAGCAACAGAACAAAGTTATCTAGAATATGTCTGTATTAAGATTGAACCTCAATAGATTTTTAGATAAAACAGATTAATGACTTGTATTTATATGGCAGCTCAAAGTGTTTCACAAATATTGATGAATTAAAGCCTCTTGACAGACTTCCAAGCAGGACAATGTTAACATCCCCTATTTACAGATGGAACTGTAAACTCTGTCAGGAGATATTCAGAGATTAAATTATTTGCTTAGGGTCACAAAGTCACCAACAGCACTCTGGAGTCACACGCTGCTCCCTCACCAAAACACACCGGTCACATCAGGGGCAATCAGCCACAGGCACAAACATCCAGAAACCCAGACTCCACCCCATGGGAGAACCAGGGTGTTTATAGGCTACAAAAATGTAAGTTCTGCTCTTTCCCCCCCCATTACATCCTATTTTGTCTGGAAACAAGAATAAAAAGTAAACAACTATCAAATAAATAAATAAATAAATAAATTCCTAACTTTGGCCTGCTGAATGGTAGTTGGGTTTATTTACAACCTCTGTGCTGGCATCAGCAGCAGCCCATGATCTGCCCTTTGATAGGATAAATGGATGTAAACTGGAAAAGTCTATAGCTCATAACAGATAACGGCTTGTACCTTTAGTGCCTTAAAGCTTGGCACCTTTATGTCATAAATGATTCCTTGTCTAGCAATAATGGCGTGTAACATGCTCCCAGGGAGAAAAAGGAGGAGAAGAGGAAGGAATTAAACCACGGCGCCATTTGACTAAAATTGCAAAAGTATTCACTGGCTGTGTTGCAGTGTGAGGCATTCTGGGATCTCCCTCAGTAGCTGACAAACAAGAAACAAAATCCCATCTCTGGGCTGGACACAGGGCATTTCCAGCACACAGGAGCTTCTCTGACCATCTCTCTTTACTCTGCAATGGCTTTGGTTACCTGTGCACATCCTGAGGTGCTCTCACCGCTCTCCCCTGCTCTGTGCCTCAAATAGACAAAGGATATTAAACCAGAGAGAAATTAATCACGGCAAAAGCTGCACAAGAACCTTACACAACACACCTAAGCATAAACTTAAAAGTGACTGGTGTGAATCCTGCCCTGGTATAAGTGAAACCACGGGAGGAAACCAAACATCTGGGCCCCATGCAGTGTGAATCTTTGTGCTCGTGTTATTCCAGGCAATCCTTACAATTAGAGATCTGACAGGGAACTCAGGGCAATGCACGCAGTCTTCTGTCACAGTAGTGGAACAGATGGAGGAAAAAAAAACACCCCAAAAGGTTCTTCCAGACAAAACTCGGCAGAGACCCGGGGACATGCATTTCCTTGATGTTTCCTGCAGATTGCAGACCTCAAACCAAAGCTACCTCAGCCTCCACAGAGCTGGGGCAGCACCCAGAACCAGGTTCCAATGCTCTCCTCTGGCCTGTCTGGGGACAATTACTCTCTCTAACTTTTGTGTTGCCAGGGGAAAGCCTCGGGATTTTCCCCCTGCAGCTGTTGGGCCTCTATCAGAATCACAGAAGCATAAAATGGTTTATGTTGGAAGGGCCTGTAAAACCATTAAGTTCCCATCCCATTCCACTCAACCAGGTTGCTTCAAGCCCATCCAACCTAGCCTTGAACACTTCCAGGGATGGGGCAGAGTTTTGTGAAGGATCCTCAGTGAAGGAATCCCTTCTTTTGTCGCACCAGCACTTTGTGCTTAAAAAATGGGCTTGATCATAGACATGGCTGCATTTTTGGACAGAAGCTGCAGGTTTAAAACACTGCTTGCCTTTCATTCTACATGGTATTTTCTTTTCTTCTTTTTTAACTTAGCAAATGCTATGGTGCACACTCATTTTTGATTTTAATAGCTAAAGATATGCACGCAAAAAGCATCCTAATTACTGCTTTCCTGGCAGACGCAGCCATTTCCTTGGGTTTTTATTGCCATTAGTTTTTCTCACCGATTTATCCTTAGCTACTCTCTTTGCATCTCCCTCGCCTCCCCTGAGCCCTTTCCTCCTCGCTTCTCAAGACTTGTCAGCACGCCTCCGATCCCCAGGAGAGATTGAAGGCCTTGTAAAACCCACTGCGCAAACAAGCATTCCTGTTCATTTATCACATTTAGCATGCGCACTTCCACACTCATCAAAACCAAGCCTGAGCTCGCTAAGTCATTTCCCTCTCCCAATTACAAATTAGTCCATTAGGCTGTCTGCAGTAGGCCCTCTGTTGCATCTTGGTAATGGCTTCTGAGATTTCCATCATAATCGTAATGGCTCCCTGTGCAGCCATGAGGGCAGATGGAGGCCGCTCGTGGGTAATGAGGTATCACACTACCAAAGGGCACAGCTCTGGGCTCATTATTTAGTCTTGGCTGTTTTGTGAAAACAACAACAAAGGTAAAATGCTGAAGGGAACACTTTAGCATATTAAATTAACACTTCTTGAAATTTCTCTCTGTAAACATGCCATATTTTTTCTTTATGAACCATCCCATGTGTCTGAGTGTGCGACGTGAGGGAAGAGGGAGGAGGGAGAAGGGACCAGAGCTGGTGTGTGCTGTCACACCACCCCTGCAGGCAGAGCCTCTCCTGAGCTGGGGGAGAGCCAGGACAGCCCTGAGGAGCTCGGCTTGGCCCTTCCCCACGGTCCATCCTGGGCGTTCACATGGGACCACCCCAGCTGATCTGAGCTGCGTCCCAAAGCGACACCTCCGAGGGATGGGCCTGGGGAGGGGACGTGGCTGGGAGCCTGGGGCCAGCTGCTCCTGCTGCACTCAGCACTGTGGCCGTCCCTGTCACAAGAGCAGCCAAGGCTGGATAGCACTGGATACCCAAAGCTGACACCCAAAGCCCTGATGAAGCAGCACCCCAGGAAAAGCAGAGAGGGAAGCCCAGGGCCCCGACACTGAGGCCCCGCTCACACCCCTGCACTGGGGGACACAGAGCCTGGCAGGAGGCTCATCTCAAAGAGAGAAGTAATGCTTAAGACAAGCAGGTTAAAATCAATATCAATTAGACACTCTTTGAACATTGCTGCTCTCTTTAGATTTTGTCTGTTGGATGTGAACTGTTGCTAATTTGACTTTGTTCCCAGTGGCACAATAGTGTTCAAGATACCAAATCCTACTGTGGGGTTGAAGTTAGGGACAGCTAAGGCCAAGGCTTTCCCTTCTCACTGGAGCTGGCCCTGATTTGTTTCCCTTGTGATTTTTTCTTACCCATCTGAGATCAGGAGACTATAAATATGCAAGTGATAAGGCCAGAGGTAGAGTTTAATGTGGGTGGGAGAAGAGGTGAGGAACAGCAGCGGGGAAGGGACAGGAAGTTTCTGTCCCTCTCACACAACTGCAACGCCATCACAAGAGTAAGAAAGGAAAATATCATAAATATGGTCTGGCACCATGTGGAATTTGCCTGAATGTCAGCCAACCACACCCAGGGCAGGGGCAGGTCAGTCCATGCAGGGAGGGAATTTTGCACACCTTGTGTCTCTTGCAGGATGAATCCCTGTGACCGGAGGGCTGGAGGTGCAGCTCCCATTGGGGGAGGCAGGAGCCACCAAAACATTTCAAAATACTTTCCTCAAGTCACTGGGCAGCAGCTTCTGTGCCCTTTCCTGAAGTCCTGGTGGCACCAGCCATGCCGTCTATGCCCAAACACATTTTTAGATGTAAGATAGCAAGTGAATATTGAGAAACACACTTCACACGTGAAATACTGTTTGGATAGGAAAAAGAAAGCAAGGCAGACCAGTGATTTTGAGAGATAAGAGGGGTGCAAATCCAAAGTCAGCAGGCAGATTGCCATCCAACTCTGCTTTGGTGAGCAGTAAAACACAAATTTATGAGCTGGGTTTTGTTAAAGTCGGATATGGATTTTTGAAAATGAAAAGGATGGATGGGAGGACGGCAGTGAGACATTTAATCAATGTCATAAAAATGTAACATTCATTGGTCTCCTAAAATGAAATTAATAATCTGTGTAGAAGTATCATTAGGAGATAAGTGACATTTTTAGGCTTTGATTTGTAACTTGTAACAAATCTTACTTCCACATATTTCAAACATTCTTAGTGATATCCATCTTTATTAAAACATACCAAAACCTTTTCACCTCAGCTAGAGTGGCCCATCAAGCATTTTTTCCCCAGCATAATATCCTTAAGTAAAAAGACACATTATCAGGCACAGACTTTGCAGTAATGAAGGCAGGAAGAGACATGCTCCGTACCATATTCAAATTAAATCAGGGATTTCAATACTCCCTGATTATCAGGGAGTCTTGTCTTTCACTAATAAATTTCTCCTTCATCCCAGGCAAAGGCTTTCTAAGCTCTCTCTGAACTGATCAGACATTTCATTGTGTGCAGGAGGGCGAGGATGAGGTGTGTGCATGGAGGAGCAGGAGTGTGGGGTGGGGGGATACAAAATTAGGCAAGTCTGCTCCATAAATGATTGGAGCCATCACATAAAAAGGCAGACTTACAGGAACAAAATTCTGATTCACATGGCTGCTGAATTTAGAAGGATTTGGGGAAAGGAGTAGCTAATATGCAGGGGTTTATTCTCCTTACATTTAACATCAAGGCATTTTGCATCCAAGTACTTTCATACATTTTAATGGAGCTACCTTGGGTTTGCTCCAGGTAAGTGAGGTGAGAAGCTGGAGTCCAGGGCATGGATTATTAGTACAGATCATCTCTCAGACAGAGGGGGAGGTGACACCCTTCCTCTGCCCTCTCCCCTTCCCACACCTTTTTAAAAGGGCACCAAGAAAGATTTCTTGGGTTTTTTTTTTAATTAGCAACATAATCACAATTGAGTTGTGCAACCAGGAGAGTTTGCATCCTTTCTTAATGCACTCCTGTCAAGCATATTCTAATTAAGCTGTTTCTGTTTTCATTGTGGACCAAGAGGAGGATGACAGCAGGGAAAAGTTGGTCAGAGTTATCACTGCACACATTCAGAAGTTACAGAGATAAAGGACGAGCCCCTTGTTGTGGCTGTGACAACAACAACAGAGAGTGTCCCTGCTGGGGGCCACGTGCTGGAGCCTGGCACATCGTCCTTGCCTCAAAGAGAATACAGGATGAACAGGAAGGGGAGATAAAGGAAGGATCACAATCCTATCTACACATGGAAACTGTGGTGTGGAGAGATGCGATTCTTTGCCCAATATCACAAAGCTGCTCTACATCAAAATCAAGTGGTGCACCTAATTCTCCAAAGTCCCAGTTAAGTGCCTTAATCAAAAACTGCTTCAGGGCCTAGAGAGAATTGTCCTGTATATTAATTATCCTTTACACTTGAAGAGTCGCTAGGAAAGTGTTCTTGTTTTTACTCCTAGGCCAGCTTCCAAAGGGTCCCACTTAATAAAACATTCAAAACTTCACTAGGGATTTCTGGCCAATTTTGTTACTACCTTTGATTCTATTTGTGTTCTCCCATAATTGCTCTAGCTCATGAGAAAAGGACATGTTTCTTTTATTGATACAGCTGTCTCTGTACAGATTTAGTCTCCACATCATGGGAATTTGGTGACACTATTACACTGTACCAATGTCCTGCTCTCACCAGCCCCATCCAGTCTCAAACTGCCAATTTAAAATGTCTGATCACAAATGTGATCTGAAAACAAAGAGGAACTATCTGACCATTCCCAAACATAAAGATGATATTATTACACATCTCCAAGGACTTTGGGCTCCCCAGTTTTACTAAGAATGGCCCAGGCTGCAGATCTGCAGGTTTGACCCCGTGCAGGGCAGGGAGTTGGACTGCAGTGACCTCCTTCCAACTCTGGATATTCTCCGATTCTATGAGCAGGAATTATTTTGCTCACAGGAGAAAACCATACATAGCAGTACAATGTACATATCTGTAACAATCATTTTCACACCTTCCCCAGCTAGAAAGCCTTAGACTGTCCCATGCCTTCCCAGCTTCTGTTTGGGCTCACCTGGCCACGACAGGAACGTCACAGGTAACAGAGTGCAAACACCAACTCCAGAATGTCACAAAGGGCAGGCAGCTGCCCTGGCTCCTTCCCCACCTCTGAAGTTCCCCCTGTTGACAGGTATTTAATACAGTGACTCGGTAATTCCCACTATATCCCTTTATTGTAATTTTTGCCTACCTTGCTTTTCACTGAAATTATTTACTGAGAGAAAAACACAAAGGCCCCTCCCGTTGCGAAGGTTAGGTCTTTGCTCAAGCCCACAGATTTTAACCTCATAAATATTCCCAGCTATAAGATCTTATTAAGAAGGTATGTCTCCCAAGAGCATAAAACCATCAAGCTGTAAATTTTATTTAATTTCCCATGAGATTTCCTAGCCTCATACATATAATTAGAGTGCAGTATAGAGCACTTTTTGTGTTTTGTCAATAAATCACTAGGGAACAATCAACGTTTAAGAGGACAAGCTTTAATGATTTTTCAGACCCCTAAGCAATCATGCCTGCTACAGTGGCAAGCTGGTCTTTAACTTTCTCTAACTAGGATTGTGGACTGTAATGTTAGAGAAGGTCCCAAACACTTAATCCTATTAGACTCCGCAGCCCAGACAATCATAGCTTATACCCCGGGGACATATTGATTTTGATTTGCTTGACAGATAAGACCAGCCAAGCTACTGTAGGCTATGCTTTATTAAGTGTTTACAAATTAAATATCTTAAGGTCTGTAACAAGCACAACTCTGCGGCACAGCCAGCTGCAGGTTGGCAATTACCTGTGCAGCTGGACAGAGGAGGAGTCTCCATCAATCACCCCGAGCACATCTGGCAGCACCAGGAGCGTGCTGTGGTCCAGAGGCTCCTGGCCCAGCAGGACACACGGAGCTCTGATCTCCATTGCAGCACAGCCTCCGGGGAACCCAGTTCTTCCTGCAACACTTTGGCTTGCGGCAAAATATCTCAGGAATGCTTCTGTCAGGAGGGACTCATCAGGGAGTGTGTCTGTGTTGAGCCATGACACAAACTCCGTCATATTTTTAAAAAGCCCCCACTCACCTCGCTTGTTTTGTCCTCTCTGTGCTTTGTCCTAACTCACAAACCGAGCAGCATTTCTGTGCTGCTGCCACAGCCTGTGTCTCCTCTGTCTCACTCAGCCTACCTGGCTTCTCTGGGAAGCTCCCCCTGCACAGCATAGACAGAGACAAACCATTCCTTCACATGCACAATGTCTCTGGCTTCTGGAAAGACGATTCCATTTTGTGTTAGAGAAAAAAAAAAAAAAGAAAAAAAAGATATTGGAGATGATTTAGAGAAAAAAAAATGCATACAATCAAATTCTTTCTTGCATGCAAACCATAAAATAACTTTTACACCTGGGAGAGCTGAATGAGTATATTTCTGATTTGGCATTATTTTACCCTTGACTTTGCACTGATGTCAATGACAGGAGGAGAAAAATAACTGCAGAGAACTGGATGCAAAGAATTCATAAATTTCCTGAAAGGAAATATTTGAAAAAGAGAAATTGCCTTCCTCAACTCCACAGTGGCTGGCAGCACACAGAACTCCTTGGGTCAACAGCCCAGGACGGCGTTTGTGTCCCCTGAATTACCCTTGTGATCTCAAGTGGAAAGCAGCTTAGAGGCACTGAATGCACATTAAACACTTGAGCTTTCCCTCGTATAATTTGATAATCACACCAACTACACTATCAGGCTAGAGTCTCCCAAGTACTTTAAATATGTTAATGAAGCAAGATTTTATCTATAGTCTTCTACAGCTTGCACAAATCTATAAATAGGCTTATCTCAGGGTTATTGCTGTTATAAATTAATTATGGAAATGTCAACCAAATCAGGTACATGCCAAAGGAGTAATGGGGAGAGCAGTGATTTGCAACAGAAGATTCAGATACTGGGTGACCTGCATGAAGGGTTCACAGCCCCTGGCAGCAGTCCACAGGCTTCGGGGGAATTTAACCTTGAAGAATACACTTAAAATTGGTTTTCATATGAGTAATTGACAGTGGCTGGAGAAGTGGACTGAATTAGGGAAGAGTTATTGCACTGTTTGCTGGTAGCATCTCATTCCTTAAGCCAAAATTGTGGTTTTTTTAGGCACTGGGAGCTGCTGAGTAAAGGGGTTGGGGTTTTCTGGGGGAGGAGAGGTGAGGGAATGGAGATGAGGGGCCTTGGTGTAAATTCCTCCCTTTACTGCACTGTGCCAAAGCCATAGGACATCTAAAAACCATATATAGTTATTTAAAAGGAAAATCCCAAGCAAATAAAAATCACTGTTTTCCCACTTAGACTTGAATATCTATTTGTTTTAAGGACAACACCAAAAGTCTGTGACTCCTGAATATTATATGAAATTTCAAATGTGCATCTAACCCAAATGGCACTCTAAGAGGGATGAAAGATCTGTCAGAGCACAACAGCTACTGAGGTCCTACGTGCCATATTCCTTCTCCTGTTTATTCTTTATCCAGTGATATGACCTGTGGACCCTGGCTCTGGATAAGCACCCTCACTACACCTGCTGCCTCTCAACCTGAACAAAAGATCACCGTGCCCCAAACATCTAGAATTCAAAAAGGAAACATTCTTTACTTTCAATAGTTAATGCATATTATCCTTTTATTTAATCAGAAGAATAGCTTTAGAACTTTTTTTTTTTTAAATTTCAGCTATTCTTGTCATTCTTGTAACAGGTTGTTACCATTCTTGAGGCACTGATAAAGAAAAACACAGGACATTACGACTGAAATACCACATTATAATGTGCCAGCAGTGCTGAAGTTGAAGCATGTTAAAAGCCTGTGTATATTGCCTCAGCTGAGAAAGCTCAATACAAAGAGCTGTTGATCGTACACAGCTTTAAAAAAAAAGAAAAAGAAAAAAGAAAACACCATTTTGACAGTGTTTGAGTGTCCAGACCTGCTCTGCTAGAGCCAGTGTGAAGTTCCTACAGAACTCATTCCAAAGAGCTTGCAAACCCCAGAATATCCTTGACTAGGAGCTGGGATGTTATTCTGGGTAGCAGAATCCCAGCTAGGATCCAGTTCTGTGGCACTGAAACAGATAAATTGGTGAATGAATCTGCTTGTAGAATACCAGCTAATCTCAGGGTACTTGCAGACACTTTATTCTTCTGGCTGCATCAATATGAATGGATTAAAATGCTTTCTATTGCCTGCTAGGACTTGGTGCTCCAGCTGGTCAAATATAGCTCTGATTGTAATGGTCTGGGGGCTCAGTTTTACAGATCTCTGTCCTAAATGTGAGCCCCAGAGAGAGGCCTGGGCAGTCATCACCAGGTCCACCCTTGGCTGGGGGGGTTTGTGTCTCACACCTGCAGCTCACCTCAGATACCTGGGACCAGCCAGACTCTCCAGATGCTCCACAGAAATGACAAATTGCTGAAGGATTTACCTCTCTCAGCTGGGGGAGAACACTGCCAAGCAGGCAGAGTCTCCCACAACTTCAGTATTTAGTGAGAAAGTGTCTAGGAGGACTGAGACTCTCTATGTAACACCCACAGTTCAAAGTGGGAAGATAAAATGCCCAAAGACCTGATTATCTCAAAGCAAAATAGTCTGGATTTTCTTCCTCTTATCTCAGATGAAGATATGGACGCTAAGACATGAAAGAAAGGTGAATGAGGTAAGGACTGTTCCACAGGCCAGGAGGCAGAAAGGATAAAGACACCAACAAGCTGTTTATGGCCTGTTTCCATTTGGGTGGGATTCTCCTGAGTGCCACAGGAGCAGCATAGCCCCTGTACTCTGTTTAAACACAGATTCAGCCTGGGAACTCTGGTGGAAACAAAATTTTAATGGTGCTTAGATTCTCTTTGGGGTCTCAGCACTGAAAGAGTTTCAACTATGCCCCACTCCTGCCCTTGGAAGACAAAAGCTCCATACTTTGGTTTGAATCCTGCAAACGGGGCAGCTCCACAAGAGCAGGGAACATGTGAAATTCTGCACTGCAGCATCTGCTACCACTCCTTTCCATTAAAATTAAAAGCTCTATTACAGACATTAAAATCAGATCTCCTAACTGCTTAATAGGCAGGTAATGGACTCAGATTCTCAGTGAAGAAGTCAGTGTGAGGCAATTTTCTACAGATGAAGCTTGGTTTTAAGGATCTTGATAAAATGCTTAATATTTCCTGAGAAGTGACTTAGAGATTTATAAATACACCTACTCATTGCACTGCCATGGGGTGTTGCACACCATCACCCCAATCAAAACCAAACAAAACCTGCAAAAAAGCTTGTGTGCTTCCTCCACTGACAGGGTGGGATGCGTGACATAAAGCAAGTGACCTCTGGTGACCTTGTCCTGACTGGTGTTTTACACAGCAAATGGTCAACCTTCCAGTCCACCTCCACACATCTCTTTTTCCATGGAGTCCACAACTCCTTAAATAAAGTTCCAAATATCTGTGTGCTTCACAAGACCATCGTAAGTGTGGCTCTCCAATGCAGTTCCAATTGCTGGCAGTGCCCCAGGATTTGTGGATGACAGCATGGGAGGCAGCATCAGACTGTGCTGTGATCACTTTCCATCACCTCCTGCCATGGATTTGTGGTGCAGGTTCCACTTTCAGCTGTCCTGGCAGCCGTGGGGCTGTGCTCTTATGGAAAGCATTTGGAGACTAACGGGTGATGCAGGATCCAGTGAGTCTGGAAATACTGGTCAAAATATCAGCTCATACTCATGATCCCCCCATTTACTGCTCCTGCAATTTTAACTAGGCTGGAGTGAGGAGCCAGACCCGTGGAGAGATTGCTTGGAGACTGCTGGTGCTCCATTCTCAGTGACCTGGTCACAACTACTGCTCATAAACAGCCCAGGGAGTGACTGTGCAGCTCGGGGGCCAGGCCATTAGGGCTTATCCAAAACAGGCTAACGAGGGCTCTGCTTACATCCTGGAATTCAGAAAACCTTTGAAAGTGTTATACTGGCCTTATAAAAGTGGCATGTGTGTGTAGTAGATTCTAAAGCTGTCTAAATGTTCAGAATTTCACATGAGGCTGTGGAAAAAGCATCTTCCCCCCTCTGTTCTGGCATCAAACACTATTCATGGATAATGGGAAGCAGAGGAGCACAGGCCATCAAAACAAGGGATCAGCCTGAGGTTGGGAAGAATAAAGTTAATTACAACAAATCCCATGGACAGCACAAGCCTTATACCTAGCAGAGAGTGGAGCTTCATTCATGATATCCAGGTGCTCCCAGGGCCTGATCCAAACCCACTGAAAAGGAAGATTTCACTGGGCTTTGGATCACATTTGCAGCATGTGTAAGTAGGGTTATGCTGTTTGGGGACATAATGAATAATTAATATTCCCACTGAAAAAGTATCTTCTTCAAACTGGGGCTTGAATGAACAGTGGTCAAAGACTTCTGAACAGCAAAGGAGTTTTCCATATCTTAAGGTAAGGGATGATCACATGGATGTTTATCTAAACTAGGAAAGGATTAAGTCTCTCTAAACCTTTGCAGAAAATTACAGGTGAAATGTATTTCCCTTATGGCTCTAGACTAGCAAGAAAAATGCAATGAATAAACACAACATGTGGAAGGAGGGGAGAACCCATGCTATTGCACCACAGTAAATGAGGTAACTTAAACCTGGGATTTTCCATTAAAAACACACTTCTACCATCTCTGAAAAAATACAGTTCACTGCCATTTAGACCTTACCAGCAGTTCTAAAGGAATGTAGAATTTTCTGCCTTGAAATGAAATAAGGACTGTCCTGAGCCAGAAAAAGAGTCTGAGGATGAAGAGGCAGAGTTCCAGCCTGTCCCTGAGGATGCACCATGTCTCCAGGAACATGGAGAATGGCAGAAGGTCCATCTGACACTCAACAGGCTCATAAAGCCATTTCATTCCCTTTATTCCCCCAAAGCCACAGCCAGTGCTGTGCAGCAACTGGCCAACCATGTTTAATTAAGCAATGGTAGTTTCAGCACAGGCTGTTTCCTGGGGATTAATGACCAACAGAGAGGCAGTTGATGATCTGAGGCCCATTAAAGCCAGTTAGTCATTAATCCCCAGCTAGAGCCTGCATCCAAGTCATTACAGATATTATTAGACTTGGGGACAGGCTTCTTGTGTGGATGCATGTTATTGCTTTGAGCACCTGATGTGGTTATTACAAGCTGGAGCAAAGGAGGAAGCAACATTTCTGATTATGAAGGTTTAAGGCTCAGAACACCAAACTTCCTCCCTGAGTTCAGATAAGCTCCCTAATCTCTCTGCAACTAAATTACATTAACTTGAAAGGGAAAAAAAGGATTACCTGTTTACAAGAGATACAAATAAATAATGAGAAATGTAAGCTTCCACTTGTCAGAGCATCACACTGTCTACCAACATCACACTCTGTTACAGAAATGATTAAAAAGACAAAAATACAAAAAGATGAGAAGAAGGAATAGCTAAAGGCCAGTACCACAGGGCGAGGTGCAGAGCAGTTCCTGTGTCACACAAATAGAGCAGCTGAGGCTGTTCTCTCACAATGCTGGTGAGGCAGAATCGGCCTGGAACGCACCTGGAAGAGCAGTGGACCCAGGGATGCTCCAGGAAGCAGTGCCTACAACCCAGCCCTTGGCAGGATCCCTTGGCAGAAGCACACATGGGATATTCCAGCTTTGTGATCCCTTTGCTGCTGAAGATCTCCTCTGTGGGATGGGGAGTTAATGAATGCCAGGTGGTTTATGCTCACTACAGGTTTTGGGGCACCTTCCACGAGAACATCACGGGCAGTGGCAGGTTCCAGCTAATCTGTCTGGCTGGATAAAGTTGTTATTATTGGTTCTACTGCTGCTAATGTCTGACAGACACAGCCCCTCCATGCTCTGAACCACATCCTTGTCTTGCTGCTGCCTATTAATATCCTCTGCATATGTGACACTGGAGGAGGCTGTCACTCCTTTGTCACTCACTTGCCTTTCCCTGTCACTGGAGAATATATTCTTTTCTGTTAAAATCCTAACAATAATCCAGGTTACACATTCTCCAGGCAGTCCTGGCAGCTAAGTGGACCAGACAGACAGAGCTGGAAGAGAAGGAAGAATGAGCAACCATTTTATGTCTTCGAGCATGTGTAATAAAAATATCTATTAACTCCAGCACATAGGTCAGATTTCCTTTAATTACAACATTGGAAGGAGGAACACCTGAAAGAGCAGTGTCACACATGAGATCAGGCTCCCCTGCATGAGGAGTGTGAGGTACTATTAATTAATGAATTACTGCAGATGGAGGGACTGTTCTGATCCATTTGACCAAATCAGTGCAGGAGCAGGTAATAAGTTGCACAGGCATAAATTGCCCCCAGCACTCTGGTGTGCAGACAGGTTCACCTCACAAAAGAATAGTCATAGCTGTAAAAAAAAAAAAAAAAAATTAAAAAAAAATAATCCAATTAGTGTCTAAAAATCCCAAGACATGATACTACTTGGGGAAAGGAAAAAAAAAAAAAAAAGAGGGGGAAAAACTCCCCTCTAAGGCTTGATACCTTGACAACCAACAGGTAATATTTTGCTTTTATTGTCTACAAAGCAATAAGAAAGTGAGAAGAGCTGTGAGTGTAGATGTCTGAGTGAGCTGCTTTAGCACAGGACTGAGGCACTGCAGGGTGCAGCAGGACTGACACCTCCTCATTTAAGTGCTTGTACACTGCAGTGGCAGCACAGATGCCAAGCACTGCCAGCTCCCCCTGGGCAAGGTCAGCCCCCCGTGAGCTGCTTCCCCTGCCCAGCACCACAGCTGGTGCTTCAGGGCAGAGAAAAACCCCACACAGGGCTCCTACCACAGTGGAGCAGCTGCAGAGCTCCCATGGGAATTTCCTCCTGGACCCTCTGAAAGACAGTTTATCCCCAGTTCATTATTAATCTTCCATCTGTCATCTCCAGAAGAGCTGGGCTGTGCTGTGCTGGCTGCAGAATCATAACCTGCTTCTCCAAATGCTCGTGGCAGGTGATGGGGTTGTCCCACTGTGCTCCTTCTGGATTCACCTGGCAAGCTGCACCTGCAGGCTGACTGGGTGCATGTGGGCATCTCTAGCACCTTGAGAGTCAAGCCCAACAGGGCTCATAATAGAACATTCCTTCCACAAAATCAGATGCCCAATATTTTTTTAAAGTATCTTTGGCCTTTGCACCACAGGTACAAACCGGAGACTGCTTCCTGTCTGCTGCTCCCTGTGCCACACATGGAACAGGAACCCAGCTCTGCTTGGATCTCTGCCCCTCAGGCTGCACTTCCTCCATCACCTTTCGTGTGACCCAAACAATCTGTTCTTCAGAGCCCAAGGATTGCTGCTGCTACATGCTCAGTACAGAGCAGAGTGGAGGGATTCCTGTTTCATTCCCTTTGAGTCTAACAGAGATCGAAGCTTTCAGGAGGAAGAGACCAAAGGAGAGACAGAAAGGAGAAAAGAGGAATTTTAAACCACCTCAGGAGATTTGGAAGTTGGCTTTTCTGTACATATCTCAAGCATAATTCACTTTGACTTCCTCCAGCTCATCAGCTGAACTGGAGGAGATTGACTCAGACCTCATCAGAGACTGCAGCTCCTCCCGAGGGACAGCTCCCATCTCTGCTCTCTGTGACCATGGACAGGACCCAGGGAAGGGCTGGAGCTGTGTCAGGGAGGGTTAGGTTGGATCTCAGGGAAAGGTGCTGGGCACTGCCCAGGGTCCCCAGGGAATGGGCACGGCCTGAGGCTGCCAGAGCTCCAGGAGCTCCCAGGGATGCCCAGGGTGGGGTTGTTGGGGTGTCTG
The DNA here is from genome assembly GCA_013400495.1 of Nicator chloris. Classification (NCBI taxonomy): domain Eukaryota; kingdom Metazoa; phylum Chordata; class Aves; order Passeriformes; family Pycnonotidae; genus Nicator; species Nicator chloris. The sequence continues at coordinate 310,779 of WAAE01008686.1, forward strand.
GGCAAGAGTTGGACTGGATGATTCCTGTGGTCCCTTCCTGCTCAGGACATTTTAGGATTCTGTGAACTAAGGCCTAGGTCTGGCACAGGTCATTATTAACAGCATTTAATCCAAATGCATTTCATACACAAAAGCAAGCTCCAAAGGTTTTACTTCTGCCTATGTTTTGGATAAATCTGAACACACTGACCAGCCACCTGCTGCACTAGGAGTTTCTGCAAAACCAACAGTTTCCATGAGATTTTTGCCCTCGTTGTTTTCGTGCACAGGACAGAAGAAATCCTGGGCCAGCTTTGTGCTCCCAGCTCCCTTTCGTGGAGGAAGCAGCTCTCCCTGAGGGAGTCCCCTTCTGCTGCCAACAGAGGCTCCTGGGGGGCCGCAGGTGCCGTGGGGTGCTGCACAGGGCAGGGCCGGGGCCGTGTCTGGGTGTTCCCCACAGGGAGGGGTGGCCTGAGGCCGGCAGGGCAGGGGACGAGCACGTCCCACACCTCGCAGCCTCGGCCCCTCTGCCCGCCCACTGCGGGAAGGGTTTGGCTTCCAGGGGGAACCACCCTGGGGAAAGACTGCACATCCACCCGGGAAACAGCCCCTTTGGAAGACAACTGTCATCAGCAGCCGAGTTGCCTCGCCCCTGCCCTTTGCAGGAGAGAAAGGAATTATCCCCGGGAGCACCTCGGCGGAGCAGAGCCCGTGGCACATTCCACCTCATGCGTATCTTGTTTATTCTAAGTGGAGCTACAAATCTGTCGAGTGAGCATTTTGTTTTGATTAAAAATTAATAGCTGCTTTTGACCCAGGTGGATTAATTTCACTTTCACTGAGTATCAAGTTAATTGACACAAACTACTGTCAGGTGAAAGAACCAATTAACAAACTGTGAGGAGGACTCCTCTCCCCCTCCCTCCTCCTCTCCCCCAAATGTTGTTTTGACTGAAGGGGATTTTTTCCCTTTTAATAATAAAAAAAAATTATCTCAGCAGAATGAGATTAATTACTTAACAAAGAGAGGAACAAAAGGAATGGAGGGTGGGTGCTCCCTCCCTCCGAGCCCAGAGGCACTGGCAGGATGCTGCAGAGCGGGGCTGGAAGAGGAGCCCTGCTCCTGCCTCTGGCCTTGCCGGGCCTTGTTCTCACCACTGAACTGCCACTTCCAGGATTATCACTCCTGGGGGGTGGGAGCACGGCTCTGGCTCACTGCAGTTTGGCAGCAATCCTTGACAAGGTCCCCAGGACAGGACAGCAGGGTCATTGGAACAGAGAGGGGTCGGATCCATCCGGAGCCACACAAACCTCCCCTTCCCAGGTTTTATATTTGAATCAGGTGTTTTCTGCAGCAATGCCTTATGGATAGGAGCATGCAGCAGCCTAGGAAAATCAAAGTAATTCCTTCTTTAATGTCTGTTAAATGTAAGCCAGGCCAGGCTGTGCTGGGGTTGTGTTCCAGCTGTAGGGGTTGTGTTCCAGCGCCTGGATCAGGGGATGGCTGGCTGGCTGGCAGGCAGGGCTGGCACAAGGGCTGCTGCTTGGCCACTGTTGGGAGCAGCCACACATGACCCATGGCAGAGAACTGGACGTGTGCTTCCAGTTTCCAGGCTGTCAGCACGGCTCTGAGGAACCCAGGGGTTCATTTTCTGTAAGCAAAGTGACTTAGACTTCCAAGCGTCCCTTTAAAATGTCTTGTGCTAGAGAAGGTAAATCCCTGCAGGAAGGGGGAGGCACAAAAAGCATGTTGGGAATGCAACTCCATTACAATCAAAACTAGCTGGGCTTCCTGATTTGCTTATGCCCTTCTAAAAATCCCATAGGAAATCTACTTATATCTCCAAGCATCCAAATGCCATCTAAAAACTTTGCCCTTCAGAATTTGCGTGCTTTGGACATCTCAACATTGTATGTCTATTAAGAAAATTAACTCAAGTCTCCTAGATTGTCTGGGTTTAAAAATCCATTCCAAGCTGCTAATGCTGTGGCTGAAGTTTTATTATAGAAGTTGCTTAACTAGGCAAATATTTTCAGTTATATATATTTTCCCTTTACTTACAGAACTCCTAGCACTTCATTTATCCTCCTGAGGCTGTTTGTTCAAATCATTCTTTTACATCCTTAGCCACTATTCTACCCCAGGGACCAGCTACAAGCTTTTGCCATTATTAATTTTTTATTCAAAGAAACAGCTAGGAAACCTATTAAGAGGGGGAGAAGGAGAGAGGGAGAAAAGAAGGAAAAGAGAGAGAGAAGGAGAAAACGGGACACAGATTTTGCCCAGGCCACCTCAGCTGGCCTCCTTCACTGAGACCTGTTCTTTCTTGCACCTCTGAAAACCTTTCCCAAATGCTGTTTTCCCCACTTGGTAATGATGTGCACTTGTGAAGAAGGCCCGGTTTTGGTCTCTGCAAAGGGAAAGCACCAGCTGTGAGCTCCTCAGATACACAGATCTTGAATTTATATACGGACAGAATGAGAAGGCTGAAAGAAATATCTAAATAAAGGTGTGAAATGCCTACAACAGAGACAGAAGGGGTTTGCAATAAGCTAAAATGGGAGCATGCAAAAGTTCCCCTGCCCAGAGGGGGGCCTGGCTGCCCTCAGCCTTTTTGTAGCACCATCAATTCATTAGCAGAGCTGTGCCTGAAAACCCTGCCACTGCACCACGTGTGTCCACTCATTACCTGTGGGCCTCCAGTGATCATCTGCTGGTGAAGGACTACAAACATACCTGGCTGCTCTGACATACAGAGAACCAAGAGAAAATGAAAGGAGGAAATTGCAATTCAATTCAGTGCATATGGAGGAAAAAGAGCCATTGTTTCATATGCACTGGCTTATCCTTCCCTTTGGTTTATGTTAAAAAATATACAGTATTAGCTGCCCTTTCCTCTGGGGAAATGAGCAGCATAGGTAATGGAAACCAATAAAGAACTGTCATGTGTTACTGCAATCTGTCTACATTTAGGTGATTCCTGTTCTGTCCGACATCTGACCAAGGGGGAAAAGCAATTGTTCAAATGAAACCAGGTGACAAATCCTCCCAATCATTTCTCCCCTTCACATCTTCACAATCAGAACTCTGAGCTGAAAAGCCACAAAGATATCTCAGCATTAAGCACTTCAACACTCCTGGGAAATGCTTAACATAAGGTAACAAACCCACAAAGGATCCCACGTTTCCGAGAGGACATCAGATGAGATCTGGCTAGCTACTGAATATTAAAAGATACACACAAACCCCCCTGCAGGTGAATTTGCCATAGCATAACCCTTCTTTATGACAGACCACAGTGGTTACATTCTCATCACCTTCTTTTAGACTTTTAAACCACAAGTGATTCATGTTATAATGTGCAAAAAGAGGTAAGATGCTGGATTTGTTAGGAGCGAGACCAGGAGAGATTTGCTCTGCCAGGGAAATGTGCAGTTCACGAGATGGATTGCAGGTTTTACTTCCCTGCCTATCACAGTCTCTTCCCTGTTAACTGTCCTGACACCTGAGCAAGGGCACTGAGATAATTTTTTATCCCAGATATAAAAATGGGGCAAGAGCAAACATGCTCAGGCTTTCAATCAGGTCTTAGCCAGGCAGTCTGGCAGTGTGACCTGAACTGTGACTGTCCAAGGGACACAAATGACACAGCCCTGGCAATTCAAATTTCAGGAGCCCCTCCACTGACTGCAAATTAAAGGAAAGGGTCAACTTCATTTAGCACTGACTTCTGTCTTCATTTCATGCTCAGAGGATGCACTCGGGCTAGAGCCTCGGCTGATGCAAATCAAGAAAGCTCAGTAGCAATCAGTGTTGGACTGATTTATAACAACTGCAAGTCTAGCCCTTACAAGGTCAATATTAGCAAAAGAAAGAAGGGAATGTGATGGTACTTACTGTGGATTTTAAAGCAAGACACTCCACAGTGGGGGAAGGAGCATCTTACAAGGGAATCTTTCATTATGCTTTTATGGTGGTGGGAAATCACATACACTAGAATATGAATCTGTAACTAATTAAAGTAACTAATTAAAGAGCTCTTCAAAATGTGCTTTATCTTGAATTTCCTTTTTCCTGCTTCACTGTTTCATTGTTCTTCATGTCCTTAGAAATTTATGCAAGTCCTGCAGGCAGCAATCAGTTAAATAACCCTATGGTGGTTTATTGCTCAGCACATTGCTGGGGCCTTCTGCCTCTCAGTCTCTTACACATGTGAATTAGTGTTTCTGCACTCGTGAAAATGTGCTTAGGAGTTTCATTACACAGCGATTCCTGCAAAAAGGTGAAATAAAGTATCTGTCACAACCACTGGTTCTCAATTGGTACTGAAATTAATTATTTCCACCCCTCTCAATTATTCGCCACCTTTACTGAAATCCAGAAAAATGCAGTAGCTGGTCATTATCTAAAAGAGAAAAAAAAATGGCTTTAACAGCATCTACAGATAAGCATGAATGCCTCCTGCTAGAGGAATGTCTTCCTAACTAGTTCTGATATTTCAGGTAAGTGGAATCACTTGTCTAATTAGCTGTGGCCTGGAATCTTTTTCTGCTGCTGAGTCCTGAGTAAGCAGTCACATGAAAAAGCCCTGAAGTTCTTAAATGAGAATCCCTAGGAAGCCTCATTTGATTGATTTCCTTCACTTGTATGGCAGAGGTAAAACTCTCTGGTGTCACACAGAGCAATCAGTGATGATCCCCAGTCCTGACCAGCAGAGCTGTTGCAATGGCCAGATTCCAGCCTGCATGGCACAGGCAATCTTCCTTCTCCAGCACCCACCTGACAGAGCCATCCCTGCTCAGGTGTTCCAGAACACAGTTTAACTGAGAGGTCCATGTGAAAGGAGTTGCTTTGTTTTACAGCACAAGTTCTTGACATGAGACAGAAGCCAAAGCCCAGCTTATGTCCATTTTTCCTGGGTATACAAATGACAGTTTATAGTGATGAGAAATTTGAGATTAAAAGAACATGGAACACCCAGAAATTACTATAGCTTGTATTTTGCTTTTATGTCATAATCCAGCTTTTCAAATTAAAACTCAGTCGAACAAAAAAGCCCCAACCACTACAACAGTTCTTTGCTATTTTTTTGTAGTTATTGGCAGTGGCAAAAGTATGAGATCACGCTTTTTAAATTGTTCTCCCTCACCTGGAAGCAGATTGGCACCTTTGCCATTGCAAAGATCCTCTTCCTATTAATAAAAAGGCAATTTCTTTGGGTAACAAAGCCATGGACTTCTGGCAGTAAGCCAGAAAGCTTAAAGAGAAACCTTGAATTCTGCAAACATAATAGACAAGGGACTCAGCTTAAGAAAAGATTTCATCTATCAACTAACAAGAGGCTGGGGTCATGAAGCAGGGTATTCTTTATACCTGAGAAACCAAGCTAGAAGTCTTAAAAACGTACAAGGAAATGCTGGCTGGAATGTTCTCCCTGTGTAACAGGCTGAGGCTTCCAGGAGGCTTATCATTCCTCCTGACAGCCTGACAGTCTGTGTAATACAGAAGTTTAGCAGTGTGGGCAGGTTAAATTATACTAGGCAGGAGAAATAATTTCAATGTGAATTGAAGCGTTTCCTCTTGTCCACTTCCAGCTTGTTATTCTCTGCAGCCCACAGCTTCATGTTTTTAGCAGAAAAGCTTCATTTTGAAGTGGATGTTAAACAGGGGGTGCTTTGGTTCTAGGACTTGCTGTTTACTCACAAAACATCCTTAACACATCATTTAAGTGTGACTTGGTTCCTGCTCGTCTAGTAATTTTCTATGTATATTTCTATGTATTATTCTATGTATTCTATGCATTATTCTTTAATGTATTTAGCTGGTATGACAAATATTGTGGTAAACAGATTATATACTGAGCAATATGGTTATGGGAAGTTTTGAGTAAACCTTAGTGAATTTATGTAGAGAAAATAGTCTTATGAATAAGAATGAACTTCCAGAAAAATGTGCCATTCCCTTGTGAAAAAGGGCAGAGTAAAGAGCATTTTCAGCTTCAGTCCTTTATTCCTGCTGGAAAAACACATAACACTGCTAAGCTCAGCCCCCTCAGCCTATTTCATGGAGTCACTGAGAGGACTCTGATTTTTCTCCCTGTCTCAGAAGTCCAAAGCACCAGCTTTCCTGCTTTTCCAGAGTGATGCCATCCACCCCACAGCCCAGCCCAAATGACACACAGCCATTGTCCCTAAATCTAGACAGGAGACTAGTCCATATCCCACCTGTGTTTAAAGAAATACCTAAAGAAATACTGCTGGACTCATGTCCCTGGAGCACTGAGGCCATTTTGAGCTGTGAAGCACCAGTTGGAACTAGAGGGTCTTCAAGGTCCCTTCCCATCCAAACCATTCCATTTTCCTCAGTGTCTGGAAAGTAGGGTGACCCCTATCCCCAATGGAATTTTTTGTGTCATTAGCACTTTAGAATAAGAGGACAGTAATTACTGGTAAATTACAATAAAATTTGTACTGAATTACATGCACATCTGCATTAGTAGCCAATGAGTCCATTCTGATTAATGTTACCACAGGAAGTGGCAGGGAGTGTGTAATGATTTGCTACAGCAGCTCACTGAAAGCTCTTTAGTCAGGTTTCCCATTAACAAAAACAAGCATTAAATTACTTAAAGACAATCATTAATTTAAATAAGTATTTTGTAACTGTACATATAAATCAGGCACAGAAAAGAAACATAGAAAATGCCCAAGTTGTCACATCTGCTAAACCCCCAGGAAAGCACAGTGCCAAGTGGTCACCTCTCATTTTCCTGCCCCAGGACCCCAGAAATCACATACTGGGCCAAGAATTGCAGATTCAGGCATCACACTGTGGATTTTAAGGGGGTGAATCCTAAAAGGCACTAGAGGCCTGTCAAGACCCATGGGCAGGGCAGGAACCCCTGCAGCCCAGCAGCCCTGGGAGATGCTCTGTGAGCAAACCTGGCAGGTCCCACAGTGCAGTCTTCTGCTCCAGGGAACACTTGCTGGGATGACAGGGAGTAGCATCAGAGGATCCTGAAGATCTCTGATACCAGGGACCGCTGCTGATCTTCAGAATGTCCTGGAGAACACCCTGACCCTCACACAACCTGTCCTCTTGGCACTCAGGGGCAGTGATGCACCAAGGCCCCCTGGCTCAAAAGCAAAACACAAATCGCCATCAGGAGCCACCAAACTAAGAAATAAACCCCAAACCAGAAATAAAACAAAGCAAAACTCTGAATGCTGGGCATGGGATCTGGGACACCTGTACTTCCTCACATGAATATTTATTCATGGGGAGGAGGGTGGAACAAGATGCTCCTTAATGTCCCTTCCAACCCAAACCATTCCCTATTCAAAGTTTTCATTTATTTGCATTTAATTCCCCCTTATTTTCATACAATACCATTCATTTTTATCAAAAGATTTGGGAGTAAGGATGGTTTCTCTCTGACTGTCTGCACTGTGCCTGTGTCCACAGGAATCCAGTGTGGACAGGGTTTCTGAGGGCTGCTGCAAGAAACAGCAGCACAAAAATAGTAGGACATGGATTTCAGGCTTCTGCTGCCAAATGTCTCCTGTCTTGAACCTTATGTTTACACTGAAATGGAGCCACAAACAAAGACCATGCAAGGAGTAAGGTCAGAGCTGCTCTTGTTCTTGGAGCAGGAAGGAGGAACAAAAGCTCCTTGGTGACCCTGCAGAGGTCTGATGGAGCCGCCCTTCCATTGCATTCCTGATGAGACATGGTAACGACCATCTTCCAGTATGTTTGTGTTTTCCTGGGAGTACAAGATGCTTTGGATTTCTGCCATATTCCAAACAACTGCCCAGCCTGGTAGTGCCCCCTAACACTGACCCCAGCCCTGCTGTGGGCACTGGCACCATCAGCAAGTGACCCTGGGAGAGTAACCAAGAGCAGGGGCTGCACTGCACAGGGCTGGCTGCACTTCCACCCCTTTGGCTCTGGGCACTGGAGGGGCTGGAAGGTGAATTGATGTAGAGAAAATAGTCTTATGAATAAGAATGAACTTCCTTTTACACAGGGCTCTCAGCTCCCAGGAGCAGGTAAACTCGGAAGCAGGATTCAGGAGTGTGAGGTGATCAACACCCCTCACTCTGTGACGGACGGAGCTGCAGCCACGAGGTTTCCTGAACCACAAAAGGAAGAAGGAACATACAGGCTGCTGCACCCAGCTCATATCAGTGCCTGAGGCCAACTCAGTTATTGGGAGTTTAAATGCTCGTGCAGGCCGGGAACAAAGCAGGGCACAGGAAGAGAAACACATGAACTGGGAGGCTGGATGGTTCCCAGTGCTGCCCACCAGAGTGTGTCCCCCCCAGGGGCACCTCAGTGGGGCTGACCCTGCCTGTCCCACATCTTAGCCCTCTGCTCTGAACTGCCTGACACCTCTCCTCATCTCCCCTCCTCACCTCCCCTCCTCATCATGAATTTCCAAAACCAACCAACCAACCAACCAAAAAAACTCTTAAGTGCATTAACAGGATCCCCAGCAGTGTCCTGGCATCACATTAAAATGCCATCAGAAACCAAGTTTTCTAAATGAGGTTACTTGTAAACATTTGGCATGCACAGTCCAAAATTCACCTCTATCCTCCTTCTGTTTTTAGCTGAGAACTTGTGCTCAATGGGCAGCTCAGAGCCAATAAAGCCGGCATCTATCAGCCCCTGAAACAAACTGTACCACCCATGTGTTGGCAGAAATTCAGAGTCTGAAAATGTTTCATGTCTTACCCATTCCTAGAACAGCCCCTTTCTGTGAGATTATTATAGACTATCACTCATTCTTCAGTTTGTCTAGGATCTGCTAAATGTTTCTATACAAATTCATCACTTGCACATTCACAGTCATGCATTAACTGCTCAGTTTTTCCCTGAAATAGTAAGGAATTTGATATGATACATAAGTCACCATAAACTCCACAGGATTAAGTGAGTTATTGCATCTTACAGGACAACTGGTTCCTACAAATGATACCCTGGAAAATGACATTATCGCTCAGTGATTTGGTTCAATCTGATTGCTACAGTTAATGTAATAATGTAACTCAATTAGGATGCTTTTGTTATGAATGAACAACCTTGTTTAATATTGTCTGCCTGTCCAGAGTCAGCTGAAACGGGATGTTGAGGCAGCCTGCAAAGCCCAGAAATTCAGTGGTGCATTTTCAGGAGAGAGATCAAGATGAATTAGAAAGCCCAGGCAATTTTTAAAGACACAAAGGTCTTCTTGGTGTGTCCTACTAAAAGAAAATTACAAACCAGGCATCTTTGTAATGCCTGCAAGTGAATCCAGACTTCCCACAGAGGTCACAGAAAGGCTGGCAAGAGTCAGTGCACACAGGCTGACCCTCACTTCCAAAGTAAAGCATGTCAGGTTCACCTTTAGCCAATTCTTCCACACTCCCAGCTCCCCAGCAGCTCCCAGTGTGCAGACCAGTAGCCACATCATGGTGTGCCCATACTGGGAGCCTGGGAGAACCTGCCAGTTATCAGACAAACTTGGTCTGAGCTTTTCCTCTCTTCCTGTGTGGTTTCCTCTCTTCTGAGATGGTTCCAGCACATGCACAGAGTTCCCCACCAGCACCAGCCGGGGTCAGGCACTCTGGCACATCTGCTTTTCTAAAACCCCTGCTCCCTGACTCTCAGAACTTCTCTGCCTCCTCCACCCCTGGAGCCACCTCCTTCCAACAAAGACCCCAGGGGCTCACTGGAGGGTGACAGAGCAGCGAGAGACTTTGGGAGAAGGGGTTCCCTTGGCTGGCAATGCCACAGGGGAGGAGGGAGGGAGAGGTTTTGCCAAACCTGCCCTGGATTAACAGGAATATGAAAGCCCAGAATGATCTTTACTCTGCTGGTACCTGCAGGCCCAACCCTAACTCAAACCACGCGTTATTCTCTTGACTTCTGCCCTGTTTGGGGAATTTCTGGAATCCAGGAGACACGGTAGCTGTGTTATACCACTTCCAGGTCCACAATACCCTCCCTGAGCCACATAGAGAGAAGTATTTAGAGAACCAGCGCGGTCCTTGCTGGAATCCTTCTCAATTCATCAGTGCATGCATTTAATTTCCTGTCTCCTTGTTTTCAGCCTGTCCTTGGATATGTTTGTGAGAAACCTGAGACGGTTACATGTGTTGTGGCCTCCAAGACTATTAAAACCATGAAATAACTGCCATAACTTTGTTCTCTATATTTTTTTTCCTTCTCTTTCTAAAGAAACCTCCAAAGAAATGTCTCACCTTCTCAGTTCTCAATCCCAAGCCTTTTTCTTTTCAAGGAAAAGTGAGAACAGACATTCAGGAATGGGGAGCATGCCTCATACATGATTATAAAACCTGATTTGTTATGAAAAACAGATGTTATTCAAGAGCATAAAGTGTAAATGAATATTATGCTTGAATAACATATAGTCCTTAAAGAACACTTTGTATAACCTAGATATGTTTGGCCATGGCCAAACTCCAAGGTCCACAGATTCAGTTTCTGTCTGTCTCCACACACACAGATCATATGTGCCCACTCATCAATATCATTAACACACCTCCAGAGCTCAGATCTAACCAACAGCAGCTCCATGGGGTTGTGGTGATCACAAGAATTGGGCCAGCACCTTTCAGGACACAAATTTCCTTTCAGAACATCTCATCTTACTTTTATGTGGAAGGTTTATAGACACTTGTGCAAAATAACAGATCTAATTTCTCAATCTACTAAGAGATTTCAGTTCAAACATTCTAAATTAAGTTTAAAATTCTCATCTTTCAGGACGGAGAGAGCACGTGGGCACATGCACTGTGTGCAGACACAGACACACATCTTCCCTGAGTTGAAATCACAACTTGCTACATGTAAGATCAGAAAACCACTCTGTGATTTCAGTCACTCTGCACCAGTGGCACCTGAAAGTGAAATCTTGCCTGGCATTCTCACGTACACCCTTCATGGAACCACTTTGATAAAAGTTTTGCTACGTATAAGAAAGAAGATGTAACACTATAAAGTGAACAAGCAAAACTATCTATCACTGAGAATGTCTTTCTGACTGTGATCTAAGCTGCTGGGAAGGCTTTAGGAATTTGCATGTTATCCTTAGAGATGTCTGAAAGTGTCTCTTCTCTTTCTTGTACAGCACTGAGCACATCACCAGCTTTAATCTTTAATCTCTTCTTCTCTCCTCCCCTACCAAGAATCAAATCCTACAATCCAGGCACAGGTAAAACTCTTGGGCATAATAAAGTTTGGCTCTGAGCATTGCAATTAGGATGGGAATATTTATTGCCAGGAATGTGTTATACCAAAAAAACTGTGCAAATCAGTATCACATCCTGAAACTCAGCCCTAGATCACAGAAACAGGAAGGTTTGGGCTGGAAGGGACCTTAAAGCTAGCTCACCCCCTTCCACCTCCTGCCATGGGCAGGGACACCTTCCACTATCCCAGGGGGCTCCGAGCCCTGTCCAACCTGGCCTTGGGCACTTCAGAAAAAGTGGAGTGCACCTCGGATGGCAGGACTGAACAGGGAAAGGGGGGGATTCAGGGACACTCTGGAGTTGGAATGGGATGATCTTTAAGGTGCCTTCCAACACAAACCATTCCATGACTCTGTGAGCCCAGACAATCTTCCCCTGACAGGCCCACGAGCTGCTCACCCCTATCCCTCTTCTCATCTCACAGTCAACACAAATGCAATTAAACACTTTAATTGAGAAAACAAAAAAGCAAAACGAACAATACTGAAGTTTTTCTGTTCTTCCTCCATCTGCTAATTCACAACAACAGAGTGAGGACAGAGGAGACCAACTTGGAGGATTTCAAACACACACAATTGCTACTTACCTTACAGAAACATGCTCTATAATTATGTACCTTTTGCCTGAAATTATTATAGATTATCAGTGCTGCTGTGGGGAGGAGAGCTTGTGGGCAGCACAGACGTGTGTTGTAGATATTTATAAAACCACCAGGAGGCTGCAATAAAATTATCATGGGGTATATATTATGCTTTTTCAAGAAGCATTTAAAACCACTGCTATGTTCAATTTAACCTCTCCCCCAAGTTTCCTCAGCACACATTTCTCTGTATAGCTATACCTCTAATTTGGAATGTCAATATATATAAATAGACACATTGCAAATAATGTACATCTATATAAACAGATATGTTCAATGAAAGCAATGTCTGTGATTTTCATAGTAGGCATGTGTACACATGAAAACACATGCTGCAAAATAATATACATGCAGATAAGCTATGGCTGATATTCTAAGGTCCTGTACGAGTACAGTAATAGCTTATATAAAAATAATTTTAAAAATTAAAATACTGGGCATAGGTGTGTGCTGCTACAGGTGTAAATATGACTCTGCACACATGCACAGAGCAGAAAATTGAGTGCAACACGAGCATACACTCACAACATCGGTATTTGTTGCATTTGCATATTCCACATTGGCTACGCATCATGCTCCGTGCCTGTAACACATTTAACACGTACCATTCCACGGCCCTGGTTGCTTTTTGCTACCAGTTTGAATTTTCATACAATGGTTTTATTTCCATCCCCACAAGACAGCCTGCAAATGGCACTTTTGAAGCTCAGATGGCCGAGCAGTGTCTCAAGACACTGATGTGACAGTGCCAGGGCTATCAAAGGGCCGGGGACCCTGGGAGGGGCATCTGTGCCAACCTGCCCTGCCCTGCTCCAGCTCTGCGGTGTTTGCTCACTGCCAGGAGCGGGGCTCCAGCCCTGGGGAGAGCAAAACCCGTTTGGGCCATTGACATTGAGTATCCTTGGTGCAGCAAGTCAGGACCTCGGAGGTATCCATCACTGCGGCTGCCCGGAGGCAGGCTGGAGCCAAGGAACTCGCCTGAGCAGCTAGTAAAATTTTAATGCACTCTGTAGTGTGGTCATGTCATACTCAGTTATGGCAAATAATCCCAGATGCCTGCAGAGGTAAAATGGAGCTGTAATGTGCTTGCCTCCTAACCCGAGCTGACAGCGATGATGTACGACTACCATTAGCGGAAAATATCACTTCAACTAACCCATGATCCAGCTCCGCTAAGGGTCACATTATCCATGAGGAACAAATTACACTCCCAAAGTAAATACAAATTTTCTACACGAAATGGGTACCAAAAAAAAAAAAAAAAAAAAAGGAGAAGGGAAGGGGAGCAGGGGGAGGGGGAGAGGGCAGGAGCAGACGTTCCCTGTGACAGCGCGCTGCCGAGTGACAGCGGTGACAAAGGACGGGACAAGCGCGACCCCACCTGCGAACGCCCCGCTCGCTCCCCTCGCTGCCAAACGCAGCATCCTTCACAGCAAACACGCTCGGCCCGCTTTATTGCCGCTCTCACTGTGGGGGCCCTCTGTGTGGCACATCAAATGAATAAAAAGGAGCCTTATCTTCCCTCCTAATGGGCCTTAAACAGTAAGAAATAGTTCCTGATTGCCGGAGCCTGGCTAGCGTGGAAAGGCTGGGTGATCTTTCACCCCTGGGGCAAGTTGAAGGTGCTGCGTTTTCCAGAGTTAAAAAGACAACACCTGTACAAATATGTAATGTAAATCGCCCTTGTGGGAAACATCCCAGCTTTGCAGAAATAGTTTGTGGAATAATACTGAGGAATGGTTTCTCTAATCCTGCCCTTAGCCAAAATAAATATATGCCAAACAGTAAGATAGCAGTATCCCACGACCTGAAGTCATTGATTAAAACTGGGTTCTCAGCCCCTGCCTCCCCTCGTTTGCCAAATGTGGTGGTTGGTGCCACCATCCAAGGAGTTTTCCCAGTATGCAGCTCCCTCGTGGGCAATGCTTTGCCCTTCCTGGAGCACAGAGGGGCTGAAGGGCCTGACAGCTTCTCAGCCTTTATGTGCCAGCCCAAGCTGTCCCACAGACCCCAGAGAGATGTGACCTGGGGAGGGCAGGATCAGACCCCTGGAGCTCCCACATCAAAGCCCATATTGCAGCCAGTCTCTCTTCAGGAACCCCAGGGCCTCCCAACACCACAGGAACTCTTCTCCAGTGGCTCCTTGCTGTTCCCTGGCTGGGACAAACATGAATGGCTCACACAACCTAAGGCCACACACCAATTTCTTTCTTCTTCTTACTAGACTGGAGATGGCACAGTTTACATTTTGAAGTTTTCCTCTGCAAACCACCCCCAATCTTCTTATACCTGCACCTATGCTTGAGAAGTGTGAAGAACGGGATGAAAAAAACCCAACTCTGATGGCAGGCCCTTCTTTCAACAGCTCAATAAATGCTCAGAGTTCCCTTTATTTACCAAGTTTTTCAGACTAGGTAAATTGTAATTTATTATTTATACTCCAGCAGTGCATAAACAACAAATGGGAACCCTGGCAGAGTTTTAAACCGTAAGAAGAGTAGAGATATTACTGCAGCACTGCATGGCCATGGTGGTATAAATGTAGCTGGCTCTCAGCTGTGTCTCTGCCACAGCCCTGGCACCATCCAGGGGGATGTTCTCCCCTTGAAGTGCTACTCAAACTCTTCCTTCTCTCATTTCTCCCAGGGGTGAGGAAAAAATATCCCAAATACTGATGCAACTGCACCTATGAGAGTGGATTGCACCTGTTTAAAAATGTAATATATATTACATTTTTATATAAGATGGCATAAAGCAATTTCACCACCATGTAATCCATTTATGATAAAGCTTTTACAGAACACAGAGAACACAGCCCTGTGCAGAGCAGCTGCCTACTTTGGCCTTCTATTTTCCAGCAGTTAGTGGTGGGGATTGCTCTGGGTTCTTCCCCTGGAAAGGACAATTTGCTGTGTCCTACACATGCTTTGGAGCGAAGAGGAGATGGAGCAGCTCTGCCCCAGCTGAGCAGGATGCTCTGTGCTTTCAGCAGAGACATTCCAGGTCGGCAGGGCAGGAGGAAACAACTCCTGAAGGTCATGACCAACAAACTCTGCATTCATCCACAGCTATGGACTGACATGATTTTAGCAGGCCCTTCCCAAGTTCCTCTTAGGTTTATCAGAGCATTTATTACTACCTAAATCAGCTGAGTTTGCAAAGTTGGAAGGAACATATAACCACTTGTTTGTGTGGTTATTTAACCACCAAACACTAAAATGCAGCCTGTGCAATAAACTGGGAGACACACATCTGCCAAAAGGCTACTCCAAAATGCCTCTCCAAAGTCCACACACAAAATAATTGGCCAAAAGTGCTGCCCAAACATCCAGAGGGTGCAGGTGTGAATGCTTGGATGCAGATACACACAAATAGCCATCTCTTTTACCTGGGCATAGCAGAGTCATTTATGGTATTTCCCATGCCATTCTTTGGTTTGTACCTGATTTAAGCCAAGCAGATGTATCAGCATTATCATTAAAAGTAATCTGATTCAAGAAAGATCATTCTTCAGCTCTCTTAGTGCTTTTAATGGCACAGTACTTTTCTCTTCAAAGAAGAAAATTTTCTTTCAAAGAGAAAAATAATGAAGCAACACAGTCCCACGAACACAGGCTCCTTGGCAAGCACAACAGCCACTCATCCTAATCCCAATCTCCCCTGCCCTAGTTACTGTCCCCCTCTGAACAGATGCCAACACCTGGCAGATTTAGCCACGGGTTTGGCTGAGCTCTGTTCTCCCTCCCCATCCTGCACCAGGGGCACCCAAGCTGAGCCCAGCTCAGCAGCCAGCCCCAGCCAGAGCCTGCTGTGCCCTGGGAAACCTCGTTCCAGTGGGATTCAAGAGCCTCCTAAACTGCTCAGGTACTCCTGAGATAAACACAGGACTAAGGCATCAATAGAGATGTTTTTTTAAGCTTCACATGCCATCAAAGCCCAGCCAGAAGCAGCCCTGCTCTGTGTACACTGCAAAGCAGCTCCCCTGATCAATGAAGTATTTTCTTAAGAAGTGAAAAATCACCGAAGTGCCTCAGATCGAGCCTTTACTTTTAAAATTAAACAGTGGTGAGAGGAGATGGTGGAGATGGAGAATAAAACAGGACTTCATTTCTTACCTCAGCACCTGACTTCCCTACAAGAGCTCTTTGTATGTCTTTTCCAAATAAGATTTCCTTGGATTTCCAGAAAACAAACTTTGTATTTGTACTTATGTTTTTAATATTGTCTTAATTACCATGGGTATCATTTTAAAGATTGTATCAAGATATCAAAAGATAACACAGTTGCACTTAAATTTGTCAGCTGTGCAATAGCTTGCCCTAATTTTAGATTATCAGCTCTGGAGACCTGCTCAAAGAGTAAGACTGACAGACTTTTTAATGGAGAAAATCGGAGTTCCCCTGGGATCCACACTTTTTTCTGATTCAGTAAGAAATCCCAGTGGCACTTGCTGAAAGGATCCCAGGATGGAAAATGACATCTCTCTAAGAATTAGAGCTTCTCACTCTGATGCAAGTCTTCCAAATATATTCTCCCTCCACAGACATGCCTGCTACCTCTTCAGGCTTTTCAGCAACAGGAGGGTGAAATGTCTACTTTGAGTGCTCCAGTCCAGTCCCGTGTGTCAAACTGAAGTGAAGGAGCATGAATCTATATAAATAGACAAATTATCCACCCAAAAGATGTCATTTAAAATTGAGATGCTGACACAGCCTTATCTGCAGCACCGCTAAGCAGGGGCTGCATCATTGTTTCAATTAAATATCCGTGTTTCTTCTTCCCGAGAAACCTCTGGAGAAACGTCTCGTTTGAGGGCAGACACAGACAGAAAGTGACTCTGTCTGTCGGCTCCCAATTAAAGGCTGGGGAAGGCGGGTTGGAGGCACAGCCACCACCGAGCAGAGATCAGGTCTCAGCCGTGATTTACACAGCCTGACAGGCACAGTCCAAGGCAGGGAAAAGGACCCAGGTCCTGCTCCTTCCTCCACCCTGCTGCTCACACTGGCCCATCCAGGCAAGCTGGAACCAGCTCATCCTTCCATCCTTCATCTGTCACACACCTTTGCTGATACTCATCTGCCATGTTTCATTCAAAGGCTCTGGTCTATCTCTCTGGATTCCAGGTTTTATTTATTCTAGCAGAAATAGGTACCTATATTACTGCTACCTGTTGTGGATCTCCTATGGAAGATCAGTGGGGCTTTGCCCTCCAAAATCCTAAATGAAGCAAAATTGCTTCCTTTGCATTTTCTGAAGAGCGAGTACAGAACTGCTGTGCAGCAATTAACCCTACATTCTGTACACAAAATCTGCGAGAGATAGTCCTAAAAAAAGCAGATCCCCTCTTCCCAGAAACATTTCAGCCCAAGCTGTGTCTGGTGGGAGGGGCACAACTCCACAATCTCCAGAACACACTGAGCGAGGTCCAACCAAGAGCAATTTGTCAATTCACTGCTAGAACAGCTCCACAGCTGGAGGCCAATATCATCATGATATAAGGCATTTGGTAAATGATCTCCAAACCTTTAATCCTGCTGAGCACCCCCAGCTGTCCTGGTTATTAAGGAAAACTGAGGATGTTGGGCACTACTGCTGAAATGCTCCCTTGGACAGGACCCTCCATCCTCGCTTCTCCCAGTGCACTGCGCTCGCAGGAACTTTTTGTCCTAAAACTGCTATTTTATTTAAAGCAGGAATTCAAAAATCTTCTGGGTCCTATTGAAAGAGATCTAAAAGATCCTGCCTGTCTGAAGAAAAGAAGTTCCTACTTGTCAGTTAAACAAAGGAATAACGCACAGCCTCCTTTATAGTGTGTACTTTACCTGTCATCCAACAGCCCATTATCACGTCACGGCAGAGTGCACTTTTCTACAGGTCACTTTGTTTAAAATGACATGGATAATGCACATGTCAGCGAGCTGACAGTCCCCACCGTCCTTCAGAGATAAAACCCAGCGCCGAGCGCCTGCTCTTATCTGGGGTACATGCCTTGGTCTATCATCTAAGTCAGGCAGAACATGATTTCTCCAGAGAGCGCTTTTTTCATTTCCTGATTTTAAGAAAATCAAATAAGCACCATTTGTCTTCATCTGAATATGCTTGACCTGCTCAAATGATGATGTCTCGCATTTTATAACAGGCTACATATGCTGAATTCAAATTAACAGCAGAACAAGGCCTTAAGATCTTTGCCTGGGCTGCCAGCACAGCCTGAATAAATATGCCAGGGTGAGCAGTCATCTCTCAGAACTGGGCCTGAGCTGGAGAGCTCAAAGATGGGGCTGGTTCTGACCTTTGAAAAGTACTAAATTTTCAGGGATATTTGGGTCTGCACTTAATCTCATTTAATTATGGGGAAGACAAAATATAGATCATGGAGATGAAATACACATCTGGATTTTAAATCCTGCCCGCACAAGTGCTGGGATATTCTGTGTGAGGTACAGTCTTAAGTCTCTCTTGTATTGTGTTGTGGAAACCATCCTGAACCAGCATCCCCCCTCCATCTCCAAAAGCTGCCTCTGCCTTTTTATACAGGAGTGCTGCAAGAGAAAAAATCAGTGAAACAGGCAGAGGTTCAGCTCCATAAATGCTGCAGTGACAGGAAATTACACTTTTAGTTCTGGGTGCCATAAACATGGAAGCTGAAATTCAGTTTATCATCTTCCTCTGCATAAGGAACATCCTGAAAATGAATAATCACTTCACAGGATGGAATGTAATGGTAATGCATTAAAAATTCATATTGAAAAGTGCAGGTTAATATTCTGTGCAAAAACCCAACAAAACCTCCCCTTTCTGTTGTCACACTGATTAACTCCAGTGATTAGTTCCCTTATGCAAGGAAAATCACTGCATTTCAAAGTAAACAGCAGTTCTTTAACATAGTTAGCAAATTATTAAGAAACATGAGGAAAAAATCCTTCACTTGGGAAAAGAGCTGAAGGGCAAAGCTTTGGAAGTTATATATGGAATGGTTTGAGAATTTCCTTGGCTTCCTGTTACACAAACCCTGAGAAAACTGATTAAATTCATGGAAGGTGATTTCTGGACTCATTGTTTCCCTCTGGATTTTACAGCATATTTGCACTGGGCTGTTGGATAAGCTGCACACCAGCACGGTCATCGCTCCTCTTCTTGGCCTGCCTTGGAGCTGGTTAACAGAACTGCTCATGAAACTCTAACCAGTTCAAAATTATTATAGGAACAATGTTTTCTGACATTATTTTACCCTCCTCTGACTTCCATCTCCCAATTTATCCAGGGAAAGAGGAGGCAAAAGTGATTACATTATCAAAACATCCCTTAAGGCTCAACATACAAATAAAAATCACAAAATCCAACCTGGAAATAAAGAAATTAGACCAGTTTTTCTGTGATGATTATTTCAGTTTTGCCAAAGAAAGGAGGTTAGGCTGTTCACAACATAAAATGGATAAAAATATTCATCAGTATGGATACCAGTTCTTCATTGCTACTAGTCTTGTAAACAATAAGCAACATCAAACAACATTGCCTGACTCTTTCAGCATTAATTATTTCCCCTTTCTCACTTAGAAACCCCAAATCATGGAGACAGTGATCAGCAAGTTGTGTTACTTGTTAATGTACAGTTTTCAACTGTTATTTCTAAAAAATAGATACATCAACCATAACACTTCTGTTGGAATTTTCAGGCCCTTGCCTGCAGTGAAGCACAACAGGCACTAACAGTGGTTAAATAACTGTTAAGAAGTGCAAATGTGAGGGTTACCACCAGACTCAGTTGCTGTTACAACTTCCAAGGGGAAGTGTAGCCATGGAAAGGGTTGGGAGTGAGACTGGTGTTCATAAACAACCCACATAGATCATGGCACCAATATGCTTAAAGATGAATTGTGCAGCCTCCAAAATATTCATTAGAATTCTCCTTCCTTGGAGGTCTATTCCAAAATTAAATTAGAGACAGAAATTTTCTTTGTATAGAGATGCTTTAGATTAGTCCAAGAAGAAACTTGGAATAAGTAATAGATGAAGAGGAATAAGGGAATCCAATAAATTAGTTTTGCTCCCATACTGATTTTCTTTCTTACCTTTTCTTCTTGATCACTGTCGCTGTCACACTGAAACACAAAAAGAGAAAAAAGTACAGGTAAGAGAAACTTGTTACAGCAAAAAAAAAAGATAAATACTTCTGTGAACAAGATGGGTGATACATTCATAAATGTTGGCATCACATCTGGCACCTTTAGGAAAAAGTTCAGTTACTGTATGGGAGGAAATTTCCCCCACTGCTGTTGCGGAGGATAATTTTTGTGTTTGAATGATGAAAAAACTGCCCTGCATACACCACAAGCCATTTGTAAAGCCCTCTGTCAGTTCAGCTCAGGGCCACAGGAGCTGATGGTGCAGGGACACGTTTAGACTCCAAAACTGGGTGAGGGAAGAAGAAAAATAGTCTTAGAGGGCTGGTGTGTTTTCTTTGGATGAACAGTTGCTCATGCTGGCTGCCACTCCATCAGCTCCAGGGGCTCCATGGAGATGCTCAGGTGTGCCCAGCACAAAGGGGAGCATTTGCAAGGCTGCTGTTCTCCAGGAACACAGGGGAAGGTCACCCTGCGCCTTTGCTCATGGCTGCTGAACCAAAGAATCCAGAGACCACAGGGAAGCAAGAACGTGCCACAGTCACTGATTCCCTGAGGTTCTCTGGGAGGAGCCCAGACACCACAATTTTACAAAATGCTGAATGGTAACTCTAGAGAGTCTTGACATTTATCCTGTGCCATTGCTCAATTCTTAACTACGTTCTGCTATTGTAGGAATAGAGCAGGACGAGATCACTCAAAGCTTCTTAAAGACAAGCATCAGAACCCAAAGCACGTTTGCATTTGCTGGAAGTACAAAAGCTGTGCTGGAAACAGGACTCACTCTAAGCACCCTGGAACTCACAGGTTTGATCCCTCCCACCAAATTCTGGGTGCCTGCACCTCCTTCTGTGGGTTTGTTTTGTTTCTGTCGACAGCTGCAGGTTCTGGAGGACGAATTGTCTGTATCACTCAAGACTGAACTCACATCTCTGCAGATCTCATGGCAAACATTTCCAAGGAAAACATCACCAAACAGGAGACCCAGGCTTTCCTACCCAAGGATCAGCTGACTGTCATGTTCTTACAGAACTCAGTTAAACTCTTTATGTATTTATATCATGTTTATTGCATCTTTGAGTATTTTTGTAAGGCAACCAAATTGCTTTGAAATTAGTTCTATTTTGTGAATTCCAAAGGTTAACTACACAGTGGGATGTGAACAGACAGAGCCAAATACTCCCACAAATACACATACTTGATTTGCACAAATCAACTCATCTTCTGTCTGTTGTTTAATTATAACTTTTCTGTTTCACTGGCTTTTCCCTTGTCATCATCAGTACAGAGGGTCAAAAGGTGCCTTCCCTCCACCACTGAGCTATATACTAACAAATTAGAGCTAAGAACTATTTCTAGGTATTTTTCAACTAATTTTAAATGAAGGAAAGATTAGATAAAATTACAATCTCCTTGCAGCTGATTCCAAATAGAAAAGGAAGTGAAATTTATTTAATAACGGAAGCGATTTATATAGCACTACTTGCACCTATTTAATACCAGAGTATTTACTCTGGTAACAAACAAATGAGAAGAAACATGAAGACGGGGCAATTTTAGCTTTAATTTTGAAAACCTCACACGATGTTTGAATTAATGAAGAGTCCACTTAACTGACAAAAGGAAAGCATTTCTAGAACAGCATGGCATTGATATAAAATACTCCTACCTTACCCCATAAATATAATGCATTTTGACTTCAACAGAACTGCCTGTATGAGATTTTGCTATGAAGGTGAGCAAGGCCCTACATGTACAAAAAAGGAAACTTGCCCATGGATTTTAAGTCATGAAAATCACAGCACAGAAACAGAGAACCTCTGGAAGGGACCCACGAGGATCATCCAGTCCAACTCCTGGCCCTGCACAGGACATCCCCAAGAGTCACAGAGCATGTCACAAGCATGAATGTTGCAAAGATTTTCCATTTACTATTTCTGCTTCACAGCTATTGTAAAAATTCAGCTTTTGGGCTCTGTCACCTTCTCTCCCTGGATGGTCAGAGCCAGGAGTTCCCTCACCATGAGCTCCCCAGGATCCATTATCACACCTCCTGTGTGTTTCAAACCAGGGAGCAAAGGAGCAATTGCTCCATTTGTTTGTGTCTCTGCCCATCCTCCAGGCAAACTCCAAGTCTTGATCAGACTGAACCCAAAAGTGAAAATAAAGGGGGCAAAAGGTGGATGTCTAAGCAGGCAAGAGCAATTCCCTTTGAGCAGCAGGGTTCAGAGGGTTTCAAGGTCCACCCATTCCTGGTGCCGGGCACATGAGCAGGTGTCCTGTGACCCAGAGTGCTCAGAGCACTCTGCAGCCTCTCCTTTACCCCAGTTTTGGTCTGATTTGAAGAATCTCTCCTCTGCTGTAGTTTTTACTGACTCATAAGCTTGGAAAAGCTCAGGGTTTTTGTGTTCCCTGCAGCGTGGAGGTACCTGAGGAGAAGAGGACTTGGCAGCACTGACATCTGAATTTGCAAGCAGAACAGATCCCCACACCCGAGCGAATCTGCAGAGCCGAGTCAGTGGGAGGCCGTTTCCACCAAAGTGTTAAACCTCCAAACCTCCTGCTCTCCCACAGTCCAGTTCTAATTTCAAGGTCCACTTAATTCCACATCAAATAATTACCGCCATACCCAGAAGCACCTTGTCTCCAGAGTGAAGCATATGGCCAAGGACCGAGACCTACTGGTGCCCATTACGGAGGCAGCGCGGGTGCCAAGGCCATTAAAAATGCTCCTGCTGCCCTCCCAGCGTGCCCAGTGAGTGACAGCTCGGCCCTGCCAGCTCCGTGCCTGGGCCAGCCGGGGCTGCTGCCAAAACAGCCCGTGCTGCTCGGGCCACACACGGCACTGGGAGCACACACTGCCACTGCTGCCACCGAATTCCCACACTGACCCGGGGACTGTGCTGGGAGCTCAGCAGGAGGGCACCATCCAATTTACAGCTCCGGCCTCCAGAGCCCCCCGTGCCAGCCTCTGGCAGGGACGGATGATGGTCAAAGCCCTGCAGCTCATAAATTATGCAAAGGCAATAAATGCACTCAGCAAACAGCTCCCCGTGTTTGGGCAGCCTGGCTCTGGGGCAGCTCCTGCCCTGTCACACAGGGACTGGGCACCAGGGGAGAACCCTCTGTCCAGCAGGGCTGGTCTGGGCCAAAGGCAGCGTTCTATGGACCAGCTGGATGCAAGGAGAAAACGAGGGAAGGATGAAAGGGCTCTAAGCACTGCTCTGGGGTTGTGTATCTGTGCAGCACCTATCCCTGTGGTGTGTGTGTGTTTGTGTGTGTGCAGGACACACTCTGCACTGGCACGTTCTGCACACCTGCCCATCAGACAGCTTGTGTGCAGGGGTAATGCCAAAAAGGGAGAAGAAAGATCTTTGCTACCCAGACTGGGAACAGAATTGGAGCAACTGCATGTTGTCCCTGTGCCTGAGGGGCAGCCCAGGCACTGCGGGCACACACAGCCACCAGAGCTCTGACGTGCTCATTTACATTTCTGGATGCAAGTTCTCCCCAGAGGTGCTAAAGCACAAGGTGTTTCCATCTCCTGCAGCCTTACTGCTACCCATGGCTGGAGAGCACATTCTGGAAACCAAAGCTGACAACCGTGAAGTTGATTATTCAGAATTACTGGTCAATTTGAAGGCTCGAGTCTGCCCTGCTCGCTCAATTCTTCAATTCCTCCAGCATTTCCCTACCTCCCAGGGCCACAGGAAGAAGTAAAATGATTTAAGTGCTTTGTGGTTCTCAGAGCGCCAGACTGTTTTGGAATTGAAGCAATGGAAATACTTTGTACTGGCCTCTGCTTTGGGCTGTGTTTCAGTATTCCGTGTCTATTACTAAAAGCTCATTTTTCGGTGCCCTCCCATGTCTTTTGTGAGGAAACCATGGCTCTGTGCACAGGCTGCCTTGGAATATTCTGCAAATACCTGGGAATCCAAAATATCATTTGGAGATAGCATGACCTGATTTTTGGATAACTGCCACTAACTTCACTGGAAGCTGAGAGTGATAATGTGACAAATCAGGACAAGGAGGCTGCAGACAGATTTTACACCTGAACAAACAGAGGCTTCTTGCTCTGATTCTCAGGCTCAAGGCACTTACTGTCTCCACTCTGAACACAAGTTGTGACTGATTACAGCCACCCAGGCCAGGCTTGAGACGAGCCCAGAGCCAAATTGCCAAATTTGCTCTACACAACCCCCTGGCCAGTCCTCAGCTCGTGCTGGGCACAGAAATAAAGTCCAGATGGGCAGAACTGCTGAGCACCCACAGCCTGGATGGCCAAATTTTCATATGCACATGGTCCCAAATGCTGTGAGAGCTTCTCAGATCACAGCCTGCCAGGCTCCTGCCAGGCTCCTGCAAAATGGCTATTTTGTGCTTCTCAAAGCCTGGTACTGGCCAGAAGGGACTCAACAGTTTTCCCAAAGGACCTATGGCACTACCAAGAAAATTCAAAGCAAGTAAATCTCATTCAAAACGATCTTTATTGCTAAAAATCTTACAGGACATATGAGAATGCTAACGGTGCTCCTAATGTCTGTATGGTTGGGGTAATAATGAGACCAGACTGACTGTGATTTGCACAAAGTGGCCATAGTTATCACTGAAACTGTTCCAATCCCTTAAATAACCAAAGCCACCAGCCATCACATCACCTGATACACACACACACACATGTGCCAAGTGTTCAAGCTTCCTTTTGCAGTATTTCTGTCACTTCTTGTTCCATAAATGCTAATCATAGTCAGTGACCCAAAAACTTGCATTTTCACATGTGTGATGCAGTCAAAATTCAAATAATTATCCCTAAAATCAAGCCCAGGTGAGGAAGAAGACATACAAAGTCAAACAAACCAGAAAGCTCTTCTTTCTGCCCCAGCCTGAACCTGCTGAAGCCCTGCAGTCAGCCTGGGCCGTGGCTGCAGCAGATGCATTCCCTGCAATACGAGGTGTGCACACGCAGACCTGCAGTGGGAAGTGGAAAAAGAACTTTCCAGTTCCCAGTTGAGGCATAATTGCTGCTGTGTTTTTTAGAAGAAAAGGGAAACTGAAGACCAGGCTAAAGATTAGCTGCACCTCCCCAGTCCTCTGTCCCAGGTGGAGAAAGTTAAAATGCACAGCACATCTCTCACAGCCCCCACAGAACGAGCCTGATCCCAAAGCCAGGTTTCAAAAATCAGACACCCTATGTGGTGACACCTCTAATTTGAGCCCATTTTAGTAACTTGAGAGAGCCTGGTCCAAATCAAGCTGAGTAAAGGTCTGTGCCACCTCACCAGCTCATTCAGGCTGAAGCAACACCATGGATGTCTCTGTACTTTGCTGATTGAACACATTCTTGTGCAAAAAGTGGCAATCATTGAATGTCTCATGTACAATGACATTGAGGAGGGCATTGTTCTCTATTCTGCTCAATGGACTTTGCTGGAACAGCTATTTCATATCTTGGAGCCATTTATCATTGCCACCAAAGGAGTCAGAGCTGCTGCAACGCCGGCGCTGAACAAAGTGATTCCACTCATCTGTCTGCTGAAAAGAAATCTGAAGAAAATGAGGGAAAACCCAGACCTCAGCCTGTTCACACTGACATTTACAATATTCTTGTCCATCTCTCCACCAATGACAAACTGGCTGCCCTGGAAAGGGCAGAGATGGTATTTTAGCTATACAATTAGACCTTTGCTTCCAAGAAAAAGGAGAAAAAAACATCTCCTAGATGAAAGGAGACAGACAGGGAATAAATGGGCAATTTTCTAATTGGTGAAATGGAGACTGGCAGAGTCACAAAGAAATGAAGAGCACGAATTTCACTTTTTTCCTTCCTATCTGTGACTTTGCTGCAAGCAGCATTCAGCATGGAGCTCCTTGCCAAGGAATCTTATATATATATAGCATCCCACAAATTGGTAAACATCACAGTCTGCTTAGCAATTCCTCCCCATTATCCACTGAGATTCACTGTAAGGAATGGCTCTGAAACAGAGATGGTCTGAGAAGTTTAAGGTCTGCTTTCTTAAAAGCTAAAATTATGGATTATTCACCAAAAAGTCCAATTTTACACAAATTACCTAAGTCTGGACAAAAGATTGCAATGTTGACCTTTAATCCGAATTCCATTCTATCCAAACTATTTCACTTCAGATGAAATATATCAGTCTCGGACATTTGAAGTTATTTTGGGCCCCTTACAAGAAAAATATTCAGAATTTAGAATGTTTTTCAGCAGCAATTCTTCTTAATTCTTTTTAATTCTTTTAAATTCCTTGCTCCCAAGGCTTTTGTGATTGTTTTATATTATAAAATAACACAATTAGTGGTTCCCTTTAGCTCTATCATCAACAAAACAATGGTTTGATAAGAAAGAATTATATGTTGAGTATATTCAAATGAAAACTCTGGATTACACTGCTGTCCAGGATAAGGATGAGCCACCTTACATTTCTCTAGGACATGGACACATCCTTGGCACCTGCTGGGAGGCCCAAATATTCCTGGTAGGCCACAGGGAACTTGCTGTAAAGCCAAGGGGAGATTTCCCTCCAGAAAGACCCCAAAAGACAAGTCCTGTTCTGAGGTTTGGCTCCTCTGTGTTGCCCCCTGTATTTGCAGGGATGTCCCCTGCAGGGCAGGCTGGCAGCTGTGTCACTGGGGGCACTGGGAAGCTGCTGGGCACTGCTGGGGAGGTGACACAGGACCTGCCAGGGGCAGAGCTGCCACCCCCTGTCCTGCCAGGCTGCCCCAGCTCCGTGTCCCTCCAGGGACACGTGGAACCAGCCCTGGAAGAAACAAATTTTCTTTTGTTCCTTGGAAAGGGAGCTGGGGCTGGAGGTTACTGCACCTTCTGTGTCCCAGGTCCCACTGCAGCAGCTTCCTCATGGTGTCACTGCCCAGTGACCCCTCACCTGCCCAAGGCCACATCCAGCCACCCGTGAGCAGGATGATGCTCCCACCAGGGCCAGGGGAGGATTAAATGTGTTCTCCAGATGGAAAACTAACAATTCCATACATTCCTCAGCTCGGCACCCTCAGAAAGTGCCCACCACCACCTGTCAGGCACCCAAATTCCACCAGACCAGCTGGCACCAGGCACTGCCAGCCACACACACACAGGAAATCCTGATTTTAGGAAGTCATTCTCTGTTGGAATTGAAGGGTGAAGTCTCTGCCTCAGCTCCTGAGGGCTCCACAAGGAAAAATGCCCCCATGCTCTCCCCTGGGATGCACATTTGCTGCCTCCTTACCTGCCTTGCTGGCTGCAGGCAACCTGCAGCTGTCATGTTATTTTTAGCACCCTCTCAACTGATGGCAATTTGCAGTGTGTAATGTCATGTTTAGCATCCTCACAACTCACGAGTACTTTTTCAGGGTTCAAAAAAAAATAAATAACAGTAAATAATAATAAAAATGTGCATTTGTACTGATGGACCAAGTCAATAGGAAAGATTTAAACTAATCAGTGGTTAATGAAGTCAGTGCCTAATACTGCATTAGTGGATGTTATCTGTATAAGAAAAGATTCTTATTTTTCAGATCTCCTGGTCTTAGCTCATGAGTTCTGTTTGGAATTTGAGTCTTCCAGGTACTTACAGGCTAATGCAATAAAAACACCTTGATTGACAAGAAGCAAAGCATGTTACGGGTTAAAATAATACAAGAATCTATTTTTTACACTGTGTTGTGATCCATAAAAATCACCCTGAGCCTTTCCTCTTTCTTCTCTGCCTGTGAAGCCAATTGCTTTGATTGCAGTGATATGAGCTTACTGAAATGACTTGCCCTTGCTTGTGAAGCAAATGGAACATGCTAATAGAACTTATCGCATTACCGGATGCAAAAGTGCCATAGCTCATTACTTTAAGATAAAAGGATATCATTGCAGACGGGAAGCAGAATTGACTTTCTGAGGCCCGACTTGATGATGATTTAATCAACTGCTCTCTTTCACTTCTCATCTCTGCGCCTGTCGGTTTCCCAGGTGCTGTTAAATGAGACACTCAGAAAGTGAGCGCAGGGAAAGAAATTGCTGTCATTACTTTTCAAGAAAGGAGGTATGCAAATTTTCGACAGAAAGATTGCGTTCATAATGGGCCTGGTAAAATACAAGGATCATGCTTGACAGGTGAGGGCAAGTCATTTGTACGTCCTTAAAGTGAAGCAACCATCCTCATTTAGAAATTGTGCTCGATAAGAGAAGCTACAAATGAAACCCATGCGATGGCTGAGAGCAGCCAGCAAATCTTTGAAGGCTTTGCTGCTGCAGCTCTGCCTTCAGCAGGTGCCTGGCGTGCCTTCACACATGGCTCTTCCCAACTGCCAGCTGGCCAAAGTTTGACCTCAGTATCTCACAGAGATTCCTCTTAAATGTTTTTTTCTTACTGTCAGCATTATATTCACAGTCTGGGGTCTGAGAGCCTCTTCCTTTCTTCACCGCTGCCAGAAATAGAAATTACAACAACAACAACGAAAAAACCCAACCAGCTATGTGAGGGTTGAGTTAACTTTGAAAACAGAATCAAGAGGTTGGAGGCAACAACTTGTTTTCCTCTTCATGTATGACAGATCTTGGATGGTCTGGAGCTTACACTTCATAGAGCCAAGTAAAAAGAATAACCCATGCAGAGGGTTGTGGCAGGAAGCGAGGAGGATGAAAAGATGCCTCTCCAGGGCCCAAGAGGAACCTGAGGTCCTGTGTGATTGCAGCGAGAAAGGAAAGGGTAAAGACAGAGAACTGGATGCTCTATTGACCTGACGGAGAAGGTCTGATATTCCAAAATTGGAAGTTAAAAAAGCACAATAATTGAGATGATGAATTATGCACAGGCTAAAAACACTCTAAAGATCTTGGATGGCTATTGAGCTGTTTGGATCATTCTAAATGGGGAAATGAGAACTACCAAGCTTTTATTGGTGTCAATCAGGTTTTCCATCAGAGATTGATAGTCAGCCACAGCAAACAGGTTCCTCGGGGACACTCTAAGCAATGGATACAGCAGTTTGTCATAAAATGTTGACATTTTGTCTCAGATAACAGCATAGGACTTAAATAGAATTAATGTCATGAATATTTAGAATTAAACAAGAAACAGCTGGGAAATATTGCCACAAAGGAAGCTGGGTACACCAGAAAATGGTTTAAATAAAAACAGCCACTTTTTAATATTAATTCCAAGATAGGTGCATTTGAAGAATTTATGATATTTTCTCAAGAATGCAGTTCATTGCTCCCATGCTTGTTTATGAAACAACTCTCAGATATGTTATTTGCCCTTTTCCCTGTGTGTCAGGTCCTTAACCCTCCATATCCACCTAACTGGCAGTGATCCAGCAATACCCTTTGGATCTAACTCACCTCTCACCAAAAATACTGCACTGTGGGTTGAAAAGCAAGATGATGGAGGAAAGATAGCCTTGGGCTAGGACTCAGGAGATCCACCTCTGTCACTGGCTATCAGGATCACCTCAGGCAAGTCACTTACTCCCTTCTGCTGTCAACCCTCTGCTTTTCATCTGTTTGGGCTATTAAATGGTACATTCCCTAGGATTTGCTTACTTTCACTGTATGTGTTTATAAGTGTGCAGGATAATAAAGCATTTTTCTTAGACAATGTTGGTCTTAGTCAAGAGAAGAAATAAAAAAAAGAAGAAAAAAGCATTAAGACCTGGATCAGGTCCTAGACACACCATGCCTACTTTCAGTATAGATCTCACCTTCCACCAACCGAAGTACATGACCTCTAGAAAATCATATAATTTCAACTGAAAATTATTTTTGTTTTCACTTAGAGCAAGGCACACAGAGCAGCAGCAACCCAGCACTGACAGCAGTGCACAGGGGTTGCTGTCTTGTGCAGGCTGCAGCAACTCTGAGCACAACATGGCTACGGAAACACACACAAAGAGAGATTCCACTGATTTCTAGGATAAAATAATTGTAGAAATCGTATCGGAAACAAAACAGAAGTAACAAAAAGCCATCTTTTCTCTTATTTCCCAAACAAGACCTCTTTAGCTTTTGAGTCCTCTGTCTTCACAGTAGCCTAAATAAGTAAACGGAATTGTATAAACAATAATGGTAATAATAATTCCCCAAACAACCCCAAACAATTGATCCTTAGGGGTAAGACCTTAACAGCTGAGCTATAAAACTCTGAACATTGGATTTTAATGGATACTAAAAACCCCTTAACAAAGCCCTGTAAATATAACCTGAAACAAAATGATTTGTGTTCTAAGCTGTTTGCAAACTCCCATAAATGCTCCTCATAGTCATAATGCCAGAAAAATAGCTCAGCCTGTGTACTCAGCCCTGCAAACTGGCTTCTTTTGCTGTGCTTTCATTCCCTTTTCCACTCTCTGCTTTATAATTCATCACTCACACAGTTGTTATGTATGGTTATTACTATTATTATTTATTGCTGCCTTTATCATTTTTGTCCAATTGATAAATTGTCTGTGCTAGACCTGAGGGAAGAGAAGGATTATTCTAAATGTAGAGCAAGTAAATGTAAATTGTAAAGACAATGGCACACTTTGGCCTGCCTGGCTCAAAATTCCTTTTTGACATGCATGTCTCTATAACTTGGAATCTGTGATCTCTTATTAGGAAATGAAAGCATTATTTTTTTTTCCCCAGAATGCAGCAACTATAATAATTGAATTTAAAACAGGAGCTGTATTTCTCTTTTTAGAGGTAGGAACAGTATCCCTGATTTATTAGTTGAACTCTGCCATTTTTTGTTCAAGGAGTGGCTGAGAATAAGAATATTTGTTGCTGCCTGGCTGAACAGAGCAGCTGTGGCTGCCCCTGGATCCCTGGCAGTGCCCAAGGCCAGGCTGGACATTGGGGCTGGGAGCAGCCTGGGACAGTGGAGCCTGGACATGGACATGGACATGGAGGTGTCCCTGCCATGGCAGGGGTGGGATGGGATGGGCTTCGAGGCCCCTTCCAACCCAAACTGTTCTGGGATTCTTTGATAACTGGAGGATGTTGTCCAACAGAGCATCCACCACTGGAGGCCCCCTTTACCAACAGGCAGTGGCAGAAGGGACACCTTGGTGTGTCCCAGCAGCCCACCCAGGAGGGAGGACTTCTCACTCCCTCCAGCTCTGTCTTCTTGTCCTGCACCCAGCCCCAAAGCCCTGTGTGCCTCCTCTGTTCTGAGCAAAGGCTGCTGCTCCCATGCTGGTTCTGCAGCTGTGCAGTGATCCCACACTGGCTCAGTGCTCCAGGACATGGCCACACACAGCAGAGAGGGGGGACAGTCATGGAATAGCCCAAACTTTAAGGGACCCCCAGGGATCACCCAGTCCAGCTCCCAGCCCTGCCCAGACCCCCCAACAACCCCACCCTGGGCACCCCTGGGAGCTCCTGGAGCTCTGGCAGCCTCAGGCCGTGCCCATTCCCTGGGGAGCCTGGGCAGTGCCAGCACCCTCTGGGGGAATGTGGGAGGAACCTTTTCCCAAAATCCAGCTTAACCCTCCCCTGACCCAGCTCCAGTTCCATGGGTCCTGTCCCTGCTCACAGGGAGCAGAGATCAGAGCTGTTCCTCTGCTGTCCCTCAGGAGGAAGCTGCAAAGGCAGCTTCAGGTAAGACCCAAATATCTACTTGAAGAGCCATGCTCCTGTTCAAATATCCACTGTGGAACACCAGGTCCTCAGTTTGCCACCAATGCTCTCCTAGCACGGACAGAAGAAAAATGTTTGGGGTTTGATTGTTTTTTTTTCCCCACTGCTGCATTAACCTACCCCCAGACTAAGAGGTACAAACTCCTGTATCATAAATATTATCACAGGCTCCATGACTGTTATCAGCAGTGGCAAATTACCTGTCACAGCCAAGGCAAGGGATTGCTTTGAATAGCTGGCTTTTAGCTCAGTGCTCAAAAAGTTATCCCTGTCCAGGAGGGTCGTGGAAAATGCAGGAGTTGTGCCAGCAGCAGCTGTGCTGAAGCAGGACTGTGGCCAATGCAGCATCTCTGACACTGCCCATGTGCTCCTTTTTCAGCTGCAGTGAGACTTCACACTGGCAGGAATTATTCCTTCCAAAGGTGAGCCCCACATCAGGGCCAGGAGACATCCTGCATGTCAAACACAGGACTTCCCACTAAACTCTCTGTCAAGAAAGAAGGGACACACTGTGGCAGGAGGGGATGCAAAACAACTCCTTCTGGGAATATGAAGATCCACAGGATGCCTTGAAGGAGAAGAAGCTTCATATCTTTGATCTTTGTGGTCACCACTACCCTACAGACAAAAATTCACACTGAATTTGTGGCTCCATGATCCCAGCAAAGCACCTGCATCTTGTGCAGAAAGGAATTTTAAACTATTCGACCTGTGCTCTGCAGTTTTGAGACAGATTAGGTAGAGCAAAGAAATTATTTCCTTTCTCCAGAGATATTCTCTGTGAATACAGAGCCTTGGAATTTCACAAGAGATGTTTTCCCCTCTATTTTATAGACTATAGATACCAAAAGATTGGAAGTTTCATTCTCATCTCTTTTGAAAATTTAGTAATAGGGAAGCACTGAGATTTCCAACATGTCCCCACAAAATCTCTGTAGGATTTATCTTCAGTCTAAAAAGCAAGTGAATAACAAGATGCAATGGGTAAAAACCAGACAAATTTAGACTGGGGCATATTTTAAAAATGGGGAATGATTTATTATTCTTCACTTAAAAACAAGGCTGATTTTCCCTAACTGAAAAAAATTAATAAAAAATTAAAACCTTGCCTAAATGTTGTGCCCTCCTTCAGTCAGAGTTACTGTACTCCAGGCAGTACAATTAATTAGTGAGATCATATGGCCTGTGCTAGACAGGAGGTCACAGCAGATCACACCCTCATTGCCTTAAATGATGTGAATTTATAAATCCCTGAACATCCACATCCTTCCACTCCTCCATCCACAGCCAGCTCGTTAATGCTTCTGATCTCCTATGATCCAGCAACTCAGGCCAGCTCCATTCAGTGACAACAGCTCTTTCCATGCTGGAACAATCCTGAGGGTTTGTGAATGACCTCTGAGCTTACTCTGGAGCCAGGAAGTTTTCCCATTTCACAGGAACAGTAGATCCTGCCAGCTTTTACAGTGAATTTGGTGTCGGTGTTGCTGTGTATGTTGAGTTTTATTCATGTTCACAGGATTCAGTTTTATCATGCTGCAGGAATAGCACTTCTTCAAGACTCATTTCAGCTTTGCTATTAAGCTTGACTACCTCTTTTGAGTAATCAATAAAAAGTCTGCTACAAGAGGACACTGTGATTTACAAATACAGGAAAAGAAAGAGAATGATGCAGAGCCATTGGTATGGATGTGAAGGACTGGTGGGAGGGGGGAAATAAAAAGACTATGAGAAGAATCTGAAGAACCAATTTAATCTTGGAGGAAAATTCAGCAGAGCTATCCTGTGTGCAGCTATCATAAAAAGATGCGGGAGAGATCTACGGGAAATTCAATACCGAACCTAAAATGTTCACCAGTGGGGTCCTTCAGAGCAAGGGAGAGGGGGAGGCAGCAACTTCTCATAAAGCATTACAGAAGGCAGCCTTACATTTTGCCTCAGAGCTCCTAAAAAATAATTATTAACATGCAAAGGAGAGATGCCAGTGGATACTCTGAGTTGAGGAATACTTTGATATAGGCATGGATTTATCCAAGACTGCTCCCATCCCTACCCAACAAAGGAGAGCTCAAGAGCGTGTTACTTCCCACCCACACACTTACAGCCCCTTCAATCATTTCTTGTCAATACACACAAACCCCATTGAATTCAGGTTCTCCAGGCTCCTGCTGAACCAGGGGTTTGCTGCTGTTGCCCTGGGGAGAAGATGCAGGCAGGTGAGAACTGTGCCTGGCTGGAGGCTGCACTCAGGACGTGCCATCTCCAGGCTCCTGGCCTGCCACACCTCCCAGAAGTTTGACCTTTTCTCCTAAAAACAAAGGCTGGAAAACACCAGGCATAACACATGGCACAGTGACAGTGGCACAAGGCAGAGCCTTACAATGGCAGAGCAATAAAGGAGCAGGAGACAACTCCCATCTTTTGTCTGTTCAACTGGATCCATGCTCCAGCAGCGGCAGCAGACACTACCCAAGGGGAACATGTGCTTGTCCCCACACAAGCAGTACACAATTCCCAGCTGGAAGGACTCGAACTGTTCAGGACTCTACACAACTCCCAGCTGGAAGGACTTGAACTGCACAGACTAGATGCAACTCCCAGCTGGGAGGACTCAAACTGTACTGGACTCTCTGCATTTACCAACACCACAGACAATGACCCACTTCAACTAAACCAAATGACTGAGAAGAGAAGGGCAACCACCTCACTCCTAAAGAAGAGGGCTCGCCTGCTTCCCCTCCCAGGAGAGCTGGCGTTGGTAACTCGCTCATGTCTCTCCTCCAAAACACCGGCTGTATGAGCGCATTGCTGAACCGTAATTCATTATTTGCACTTCTGCTTTTACTGGGAAGAAATAACTGGTTATTACAATGCTTCTGGGCAAATACCTCATCCCTGGAAAAATGAGCAAGTGTAGCCAAATGACAGAGTGTAAACAACACTCCCTGAACTACCAGGGACATCAGGCTCAAACGCCCCGCGTGCGGCGTCTTCCTTCCCGGAGCCTCGTCTCCCGCTAAGACCTCAAAGGGTTAAGCCTGCAAATTGCCTTGCTGTGCTTCTGGGACAGCATGAAGGATGGCTGCCATTGCCACGGTCAGATATGACAGCGCCAATTTGATGTGCTGCCATCAAGGGCCTTCTAAGAGCCGAGCGCCCTGATGGTTTTGTGATGCGAACAGTCGCATCGCAAAATGGTTTTCCTCTCCCGCTGCCTCTGCTTCCATCTGCTGCTGGGCCGAGGCACAGCCGGCTGCCTGCCTGTCACAGCATGGATTAAAATTAGCTGGGGAGGAGGCACTCAGTTGTGCTAATTACATTTTAATCATTGGAAATGTGTTGGCAAATCAAGCCTTGATTGCCATCTCGGAGCCTGTCTCCTCCAGCAGAGCGGAGGGGCTGTCTGCATTAGCTGGGCCCTGCTGGGCCCAGTTCTCTCACAGAAGATGGAATATGGTGCCTGCTGGCCCACCACTGAGACTGCTTTGGCACATTATTAAAAAGCCACAAGGCTTGTTTCAAATCATCACTGTGTGAGCTCTGCTCATTCTCACATCCCTGGGTATTCCAGCCACTTGGTACTTTTAACTATATCTTTAGTTTACCTTGTGGGCTCAAAACAATTTTGCATGCGTGGGTGGAGGAAGGCAGAGCTTTTCTGCAGCTCGTGGGGTTGGGAACGGAGCCGGTTGTCAAAACGCCTTTCTTGTCAGCTGTAAGGCTGCACTGAATAGCAGCCCAAAATAACTGGGGCTTGCACAGCCCCCACTTCATCTCGGGAAGGTTTGGTGCAAGTTCTGGTTCAGTTACAGCCATGGGAGCTGGAGAAGGCCCTGCTCATTCCTCATTCACAGAAGGTCAAAGGACCCTGAGTCATTGGTGACTCTCAGGCCAGACAAGGCTGTAAATCCTGCCTGGAGAGGGACGGAGACAGCAGTGAGGATCCCCTTTGTTCCTCTGACTAAATACACACATGAAGATCCTAAAATCAGCACAATGGATGAGTGTCAAAAGGATGAATTTTCAAGCCCCTTCCCCAGCCACGTTTGAAATAACTTGTTGTTTTTGGTTTTTTTTCCCAAATCAATACAGGGAAGCTCCCAGAGCCAGCAACTCGAACCAAAAGCAGAAAGAGCCAGGCTCTCAAATGTCACACCATGCAGGCTAAACAAAACCAGCAGCATCTACCACCTGCAAGCTCCTCCTAAAACAAACAAACAAACCCAATGCCATCGATATTTAGAAATCTGGAAAATTCTCCCTTAAACCTCTCTTTTATAAAATGCAAATAACACCCCGACACTGGATCTTGACAGAGCAGGGACCTATTTCCATGGCTTACAGCAGCGGCAGAACGTGGGGTTGGCTTTGCAAGAGGGAAGGGTTTGATGCTTTGCAGAGCCACATTCCTTACCAGGCCGATTGTTCCTGCAGCGGCCACAGCCATCCAGGGCCACGGTCGCCCTGGAGTTAAAAGCCCTGAAACACCTCCCCAGGGCCCAAAAACACCTCCCCAGGGCCCTAAAACACCTGCCCAGGCTGAGCACCGCTGCAGCCCCGAGGGTTCAGCGCTGGAGCAGGAGGGCAGGGAACCAGCCGGGCTCTGGCCCAGGGCACAGCACGCTGCTGGTGGGCCTTTCCTGCGCTCCCACCTCTGCACTGCAGGGACACAGCAGCGGGGACCTGAGGGGGGCATCGAGCACCCACAGCACCCATCGAGCACCCAGAACCCCGGTCCCGGCTCCCGACCCCCGGGATCCCTGCAGGGCTCCCCTCAGCGGTGGCTGTGAGTGCCTTTGGGGCTGTGCGTTTACCCGGCTCGCCCACGGCCACGCACGGCCCGAGCACCCGCTGGGAGAGGAACCTGCTTCTACAGCCCCTCACAGGCTTTGGTGGTTTCCTTTTCCTCCTGCAATTACATCCCCATCCGATGTAATGTTCTCATGACTGTCATATAATGGAACTTAAAGCTGATCGTTTTAGAGCCCGAGCAATAACGGTAAGGGTTGGCAAATACCACAGAGGGAGGCTGTGGCATCCTCTCGTGAGGCTGTAATGCACAGATTGAATCTGAAACAGGAAAAGCAGAGTTGTACATGTGTTCTAGCGTAAAACTTAATATCCAAGTTATTAGGCTGGGGAAAAAACAGAAATTAAAATCTGGCTGATATGTGTGAAGATAAACAGGGTCAATTAATTTATTTAAATTGGCTTAATAGACCATTTTTGTTCTTGTTTAATTCAAGAGTTTTAAATTTAAATGATCTAATCCTCTTTTAGCATTTTTAATATGAACACTACACCAAAAATATTATTATTGTACATAAATGAGACATAGTTTTCTTTCAGCCCATTTAATTTTATTTTTGCCTTTAAAGCAGGGGATAAGTACATTTGCATTTGTGTGCTGGCTCCAGTGCTCCCAAGCCCTTTTAAAGTAAGGCCACACAGGGCAACCACAAACAGGGCAGCAGCCCCAACAGCTCCAGCTTCAGACCCACTGCAACACGCAGCAGAGCTGGTTTTCCAGCTGCAGGAGCTGCCAGTTGCCATGAAAACACAGGAAAAGTCAGGGAATAATCCTTTCCCTGGCAGGTCTCTAAGGTCTCACAGATGTGGCTTAGGCCCCTCTAATAGTGCACTGCTCTTCATTATTTATGGTACGAAGAGCAAGGAGGCAAACCTGTAATTTGGGCAGTGACAGAACATCTCATTAAAATCACCAGAATAAGGAATAGCTGTATGTTACCTCTCAGTCACAAAATTTAAGGAACATTTTGATTATATTTCAGATCTGAAAGCGTGCAGTCCATCTTCCCCCTTATCCCTGAAGCCATCCGCTCTCTCTTTGTTACATTTGTGAAAAGAAAACTCTTTTAATTCTGGGTATTTGGTGTTTACCAAGAACAACTGTGATCATGCAAGGCCACTGCCCACTGAGGTATTGAGGGGAAAAATGGACAGGCCAGGGTGTGCAAGACTATTTTTTTTTTTTTTTTTTGAGAACCAGGCATGTAACAATCTTTTCAGGCTTTATTTCTCCACTTTCTGAGTGCAGTTACTATCCACGTTCCTATGTAAACTCTCTCCAATTGAAATATCTACATAAATGGGCAGATGAATTTTAATCCTACTAAGGCTTGCAATATTGCAGCTGAAGCAGAATTTCCAGCCAAACATCCTTACCCTGAGCCCCCAGCCCTGGGTGAGCTCAGTGTCTGCTCAGGCACAGCACTCGTGGCCCTTCACTGTGATTTGTAACCTACAGGAATAAATGGCCAGGAATTGTGAGTGAGAGCCCTATAGCATTTAGGACCCTATTCAGCTGGAAAATTACACAGCCTCCTGAGGCACATGAGGCCTGAGAGGCCTCAGCAGCAGCAGATCCTTTCAGGAAAAAGGTCAGCCAAGCACCCGAGGAGGAGGAGGAGGGAATACAGGAAACATTTACCAGCTCCAAAGTAGAAGCAGCAAAGAGCTATTATTTGTCCCCAGATATTTGTCTGTCTCCCTTCTCCCACCCTACACTTGCCTTGGAAGGAGAAAGTGTTCCTAAAATATCTGGGGACTGAGAAGGAGCTGTTTTCAAGGCATCACCACCTAGAGGAGATGACCTCTGTCCCTGGAGTGCAAAGAACCTGAGGAGACTGCTGCTGATAAAGCCTTGAATGTGCTTCTCCTTGAGACACCCAAAGGAGATGCCTAAATCCAGCCCTGGAATTCAGCAGAAGCAAATGAAAAAGGAGACAAAGCACAAATTAAAGGCAGCAGACAAGCATCTTATTTTTCACATGAAGAGCAAATTGCGCTTTTCTGAGGCCACCTAAAGCCACCTCCTGCAAGAGCCTCTGCTCTCACCCTCATCATGCAGGTCACACGTAATACAGGTTGTGTTGCTAAACATAATACCCTTATTTCTCTGCCTGACCCTCAGGCAGTTCTCTCAGTGGGCGTATTTGTTCTGGTTGTTTCTCTCTGGAACCACAAAGATCTCTTGCTAAAAGGTAAATGAGGGAATTTCCATGGGCATTATTTAAAAGTGGAAATGAAATCCCAGATTTGCACCCTCCAGTGTCATTGTTACAGAACCTCCACTGCTGCACAAACTGGAGGAAATACATTGGAAATGCAGAAGCACTGAGTGTAAAGAGTGCTTTTAGTGAAGAGTACACTGAAAAATAAGCTGCTTCCCATCAGAGAGTACATTCTTTATCTTTAGCGTAACATTTACAAAGCTTGTTCAGGAAAAAAAAGTGTTAAATCTTTCATCAGGCTACAGACACTTTATTTGGAGTCTTCACAGAAACCCAAAGTAGTGCCATAAGGTGCCTGGAATATTAGCCAAGATAAAACCTTCAGGGCCATGCACGCTACTGTTTTCAAATCTGTTCTTTCATCTGATGTGCCAGTCGAAATTACTTCTGCAACATGGTCAGAACCAACCTGGATGGATTTATAATGCCTGAAATTGCTATGGGCATATTTTTGTGAATCGCCTAGAGACAAACAGATAATTCTCTTTAGATTGTGAGAATTGCTAATTCTTATGCATGTCATGTGTTTGCCAAGTGGCATGTTTAGACAAGGAAATTGCAGAATATTCCTGATGTCACCAGAGCTCTATGCTTAGAAAGCCACGGGAGTGTAGGACAGTGTCCTTTCACGTATCCCACATATATATTACAAATAATTTTAACTCAGACAGTACTTGTTACCTTTCCTCACTACAAGACTACCTGTCTGAGAAGGGAGTGAAATGCTGAGAGCAATTATCAACTATACCAGAGCAATGCAAGTTCCTTGTGTGGGTAAAGGAAGCAGAGCCCAGCTTTTTATTTTTCTCTGCTTAGACAATTGGAATAAACAGTGTAAGTGTCATCTTTTGAGTCAACATGTCAAGTTGAGTTTTGTGATATCTCATCTCTGTCTGTTGGCATCATTACACCACACACAAAACCCTCGCAGAGCCTCCCTCGCTCGTGCTCCCCCCAAAAACACAGCTTGTGCCACCAGTCCCCGAGTTTCCCTCTTTCTTCAACCTTCTTGAAGTTTGTGAACTCATTGGCCAATTTCACCCACATTTGACAAGAGATTTCAGAGCTAATTAAGCTCATGTGAGTTTCCTGCAAGAGGCGGCCAGTTGGTGCCGAGCCCCGAAGAGTCTGAAGGAAAGGCTGCAGCGTGTGATCACACCTCGCTCCCGCCCAGAAAACGCACACACACCAGAAATGTTAGAACAACTCCAAGAGAAAAAGCATCAATCAAAGGTTTCAATTAACTCTCTATGGGAAATAAAGCTTTGATAAGTTGTTTTTTTTTCTCCTATTTATTTTACTACATCTGACTCAGATTCGGAGGTGCCAGCTTTTAACTAATATAGAAATTAGCCTCATCCTTAAACCCATCAGGGACATCTCTGTATAGCATTTATTATAAAGCATAATTGTAGCTCCAGGGCATCATTTCAGATGAAAATGTAAGATATACAATAAAAGAAAATTCCATTTGTATTATGGCCAGATTTTGCTTCTCAAGTGACTCTTTACACGTGGAGAAGTGGCTGAGCTGTGTGTCCAGCCAGCGCAGCACTGACGGTCCCAGGCTTACGGCTCAAGGCCATGAGATTATTAAAACTATGGATTTAATTCCTGGCTGAAACACTTTAGCAACTTTGGGTAAATCCCTCTTCCTCCCTTTCTGTGCTGGATCCTTCATCTGTAAAACAAGACTTAGTTCCCTTCCCCTACACTTC
The DNA here is from genome assembly GCA_013400495.1 of Nicator chloris. Lineage (NCBI taxonomy): Eukaryota > Metazoa > Chordata > Aves > Passeriformes > Pycnonotidae > Nicator > Nicator chloris. The sequence continues at coordinate 351,164 of WAAE01008686.1, forward strand.
ATCTTTCCTCTGTATTTGCCTTGTGCTCTCTTCTATACAAACTGGATGACGCCTGCTTCCCCTGAATGCCCATTAAACTGTTTTCTGACTCAAACAAATCCAAACACAAACATACTGAATCCATTTTTCTGAAGTATTTTAAGTGCATTTTTGTTTTGTTTCTTTTAGTCCTTGATCACTGGCCATGAAAGAATTCCAGTGGCTCCAGAAAGCTGCGTCTGCCTGTGAGAAGAATGCCAGCTTAACAAATCAGCAGCTTTGGAGTACTTAAGGAGGTGCTACGAATAAACAGTGCTTTTCTTATTGGGAGGGAAACATAATTAATGCAATTGTTTTAGCATGTCCTATGTATGCAGCTTGGTTGTGTTTTACAAGGAGGAATAACAAATTAGCAGTCATCTACAAGTCACTTTAAATCCCCTTTAGAGTTCATCACTCTTTAAAATGGGATTTCTCAAGGCAAACAGGAAAGAATTTTATTTTCAAAGGGAAGAGAAAACAGTGTTGCTAAAACACTTCTGCTTTCTATCCCTGCGGGATGCAAAAATAATCCATGACTGTGACTTCCACCAATTCAGTTAACTACGGCTACATTGCATCACAGAGCCTGTCTTTAACATATCTGCAGTGGTTAATGAACATGGTGGGGAGACCAGATATTTCTTCAAAACAACTCATCAAATAAGCTGCCTCCACTTAACAGATGCAAAGGCAGGGCCCAAAGTGGGAGCTGGCAGAAACAGATGGTGCCTAAGGGCAGCTTTCTGTTCCAGTGCTCTTGGGGGCCAGGTTAGGCAGGACGGGAAGGCTGGAGAGGTGGGGGCTGTGTTTTTCGGCAGCAGGTAAAATCCATTTGTCACACCAGCTCCAACTGGGCTTTCAGCACAAAAGTTTAATATCTGAAACCAATGAGGCATTCTGCTCTCCGACTGCAGCAAGGCAGGAAAACCTCGCAGAGCAGTATGGAGCCCCAGCCTTTTCCAGCAGGGAGAGATGTCAAACTCCTCACTCTGTGAGATTTGCCTCTTCCATTTTCAAACAAATAAAAAATGGCTATGCAAAGGCAAGTGTTTTACCTTACGGTACCTTCAGGGAAAGAACACAGAGTGACGAGGGTAAGTGTGTTCTCTCTCTCTGTTCACCACAGAATAGCATCAGTGACCTCATAAAGCAGCCCCTGCTTTCTCCTTCCCTGAAATACAGACACACACTGCGGCACCAGCAATAAATTTCCATCACCTCCAACTTCCAGCATTGCCAAGGTATGTGCCACAGAGAGCATTTTTATGAGCCGGTCTTTGACTGCCAGGATTTTGCCTTCATAAAGAAGAGATTTTAGTCCAGTCTGCCTATTTATTTTGTGTAGAGGAATCAAGGTCAATAAACCATGGAGAAATTCACTCTACCTTATTCCATTTCAGACTTTTGTCATCCACGCTTTATCGAGTATCTGAATGAATTTTTAATATCATGCCACAAAATGCTTTGGTCTTCTATCATACGCTGGGACTCTATAAATCTGATCACACTTGGGAGTTCTCAAATATACTCAGCACTGAAGAAACAGCTTTAAAGTTTAGTCATTCTGATGAAATGTAAGAGCTTATATCAGTGACAGGTTGACAGAAAAAGCTGTTTTCCTTTCCATTTCACAGACTTCCACGTATGAACGCCATGAAACATGTCAGGACTTTCTCTGAGTCTATGAAGACAGAGATGGCATCTGCTCCCAGTGGGGAGCCCTTCTAACCAGTAATACTGTAAAATTTCATGATTCTGAAATCTGATCGACAGCCAAAGGAAGGGCAGGGAGGAGGTGTTTACTGTATTTTAAAGGAGAGCATCAACTGCTTGTCTTGGCACATGATGTGTATTTTTATGGCATACAATGCCACCTTCAACATATTTTTTTAAATTAAAATGTATTCATGTTGGCTGAACAGGTTTATAATTTCTGCTTGCTGGAAAGAAAATTCCATGTTTTTAGAAACTAGGTATTAACCCTACTCACTTATCACTGCAATTTTAGGCAGGTGGGCAACAGAGCCTTAAGCAAACCCATAGAGATCTACCCTCAGCAGCCCAGAACAGAAGCACATTAACTCCTTCCAGCACCACTGATCCCTCCTTCCAGTGGCAGCACTGAGAGGAAATGGATCCAGTGATTCTACAGCCAACTAAAAATTATCTCATAATAACCTGGCCAAATTGAGATCTCATGAAGAGATGCTTTAGATTTTCTCATTTGCTTTTAACAAATACACATCTCTCTGGCCCTGATGAATTTATGCAGCAACACCCCTACAGATTTCAGCAGCTCCTGGAAGCCATGCACAGGTGCTTTCCCCCAAACCCCAGTCCCAGCTCCAGGCATCTGATTGCACTGAAGTATCTCTGCAGGTATGGGCTGGTGTTTGCTCAGCCAAGGAACATAACTCTTCTTTCTTCCAGCACCAGTTTTCAACCTGTGACTTCCTCAATCCTGAAATCCCACACACGCCCTCCAAGTGAGCTCTACATCATAAGGAAGAACAGCAAACCACCAGGGGGTACCTTTAAATCTAGGTGCCTTTATACCTTCAAAATAAATTTAAGGTATGCACAATTCAAGAAAACTCTTGCAAACCACCCAGGGCTTGCAAACATATCAACCCCACAACTTCTGACTGTCCACATGGTGATACAAACTCTTCCTCGCAAAAAGCAAGAGGACAAACCCAAAATTCTTGTAATTTTGCTGACTGTAACAAGATTAAATAGAAAATGAAAGGATGGAAGGGACTGGGCACATTTATAGGAGGTAGACACCTAACCTTTATTTTCAACAAATGAAAGACTGCAGCAAGCACTGTGTAGATATGGATTTGGAGGAAAGATTTATCTGTGTACACAGAGCTAGGGCTTTTCTTGGTTTCAGTTTAAAGAAGATCATAGAAGTACCCAGAAAGACATTTTCAGAGTCTGATCTATCTTTTACTTGCCTGAAATCACTGTACATGAAAGAGGGAAGAGAGCATCAAATGCTCACACCAATTAATACTTTATTTTGCCATGCCAAGGTAGGTGTTGCTGACATGGACTATGATGGTATAAAGAATTCAGAGCAGTTGGAAATTCAGCCATGGTCCATCAAGCCACAGTTAATGAAGGCTACTTGAATGTTCACCAGTCCTTCTTAGAAAAAGTGGAACCTCCAGGTGTACATTAGGTACACACAATAATGTTCAGTACATTATTTAGGAATGTTGACATCTGACTTGTGGGAGTGTTTGGTCCCTGCACTTCCTCCCTCCCCACATCTCTGAGATGTAGGTGTGGGTGTGGAGGCCCTGTGACTGCTGGGGTTCTGATTCAGATAATACCATGGCTGGTGGAACAGATGGCATTCCCCACACTGCTGCTTCGCAGACAAAGCCTTTCCAGCCAACTGCCACTCCCCTCCCTCCTGCTTTTCTTCACTAAGGATATGTCAAGGTGGAATAAAGCAAAGTTCAGGCCTTTCTGTATCAGCAAACACCAACGGGGCAGTGCAGTGCCAAAAAGAGAAATCACTGCATATACGAAGGGTGCAGCAGAACCAAAGCAAATTAAATATGCAAAGGAAGAATGGCCCACCCAGAAACTCAGGTGACTTTGCTATGCAATTAGAAGAGATAAAGTTATCCTTTTATCTCCATTCTTCCTCCTCCTCACTGGGGAGGAAAGAGGTTGGCTGCACTCCTGTGTATGTGCAGACACAACTCTAACTGTCTCGGGTGACTTCAGAGGGGAGGAGAGGATTGTGAGAACAGCTTCCACTGACAGGATGCACCTACTGATCAGCCCAAAGGCTATTGATTCCTGGCTCCCAGGAAACAGCTTGTTCCAATGTGCATCCAGTACATGCTCTACTTTGCTGGAAGCTTCAATAGGGCTTATTCCTGTGATAATGATGACAATTTTAGATTGACAGAATTGTGAAAATTGGGAAGTTGTTCTGCATTCACACTGCTACTTGTAGCACTGCAATGAGAACATCGTTTTTTTTAGCAATTAAAGAAGGTCATGTGAGCACAAGTTCATCTTCAAAGGACTTCCAAGTTATTGTGGACTACAGCCTCTCAGGAAGCAAAAAACAATTCTAAACTACACCTTCAATCTTATAAAAGTGAGAGAGAAATTTCAGGATGACAAAGTGTGGCATTTTAGAGGTGGAATTTGGCATTCTGAAATAATTTATTTTAGGCTGGTATGTGTTCTGAGAGATTCAGGGGAAATGTGATTTTGAAAACTCTTTCATCCCTCCCAGCTTAAATGCTTCAAGGACTCCAAAAGCTCAGAGTTGTGTACTTTTCCAAATGCAGAACTGTACCAGTTTATACCCCTGCACTCTGGTCTGGTATAATTGCTCTTCATTAACACAATATGAATATGTTTTTAGCATTAGAGCTTTTGCAAACTATTTGGGTTATTTCACATGTAACTGACTGGTACTTTTAGAATAACTCCATTTTATTCTGGGCCAGATAAAGAGTGTAGTATATAACATATTGTATGGTGCAGAACGCTGTAGGCAGAAGAGGAAAATAGTCTGAGTAGTTATTATCAGTTTGCTTTATAAGTATGTTATTTACAATACGCAACAGATGTTCTCCAAATGTTAATGGAAAAATGCAGGCCTTGTATTTATTTCTTTTCTGACAGACTAAAAAGTGCAACTAATATAATAATAATAATAATCTTGGAAAACCCGAAGATTACTTCACAATTTGGAAAATGCTGTGTTGAGTCATTAGTCTTATTATCTGGTATTTTCATAACTCACTAGATAAACACTGTACACTCTGATTTCCTGGTAATGAGCCTTTCTATGTGCAATAGCAGGCCTCCAAGAAATCTCAATTAAGCCTAAGGAAGAGTGGTTTGGAATGACCCAGCCCCACATGCTGCAGTGATGTGTGAGTGCCTGTGCCCACGCCATGGGCAGGCTCAGGATTGACCCCTCTAAACCCTATTTCCCCCCTGCTAACTCAGAGTTTGCTTAACTCTGCTTCCAGCCTGGGCTCTGGGGGCCTGAAGGGTTCACCTTCTCCTTGTGTGAGGGTCTGCAGAACAAATCTGGTCTCTTTTACTCCCTCGGGGTGCCCAATTCCATTGACAAAAGCTTAAGGGAGTCCATCTGCTGAGAGAATTGGGAGTTCTGCCATCCCTGCTCTCCAGGAACAAGAGCTCCAAGTTCATTCCTGATGCTTGCCATTGGAGTTACAAATTGCCCCCGTGTGCAGCACAAGTGATGCCTTAGGCAGATAAAATTGAACACACTGTTACTACACCTCACAACTGTTTTGTGATCTTACCTGGAGAAAATCAGGGATAGACTCGCACCTGCAGCAGACACATTCTGGGGGGTTTTCCACTCTTTGTTTGGATGTAAAAGCTATGGATACCACTCGCTTTTCCCTGTCAGTACTACTTTATCTGGTTTTCTTGTATAAATAGTATTACACCACACTGACAACTGGTAGGTGCCACATAGGAGCATAAGTGGACAAAAAGCTTGATTAGCCATGGTCTTGTGCCTTGTGTAGCCACTCAGGCAGCCTACAAGGCCTCAGTGAAATTCTATTAACCTGAAAAGGTGATTTTTTTCACCAGTCCTTCAGGGCTAAAGTGCAAGATGGTGCCTTTGTTATCTGCTATCTGTGTGGCACAAATCACACTACCTACATGAGTAATTCTATTTTCATTCTTTGCCTGCTTTTGTGTAAAAACAAGTTTTATGCAAACAGGCTCTCAGCCCACCCAGCTCTAGCAATTTTCAAACCCCTTGTTGCTTTTCAGTTACATTTGATAGAGACCTAAAAACACCCAGTTAGGGGAAATTCTGTGCAGATCAGTAACTCCAGTACGGGAAAGGGAGCTGAAGCTCAGCCCAGGAGTCAGCTGGCCAAGGGGCCAACAGCAAACCCAAGGCTATGGAGAGTGCTCAGGCAGAGGAGGGAAGCACAAGGGAGCCACGAGAACGTGATGTGTGCATGGGCAGGGGAAGGGAGGCTGCCTGTGTGACACAGGACACAGGTAAAATTCATTGTTCTGCCTCAAGAAGCCTTCCAGTTCCTGAAGAAGCCTGCAGGAAAGATGGAGAGATTTTTTACAAGTGACAGGACAAGGGGGAATGGCTTCCCACTGCCAGAGAGTGGGTTTAGGTCAGTGTTAGGAAGACAAACTTCCCTGTGAGGGTGCTGAGGCCCTGGCACAGGGTGCCCAGAGAAGCTGGGGCTGCCCCGGATCCCTGGCAGTGCCCAAGGTGTGTTGAATGGGGCTTGGAGCATCCTGGGATAGTGGAAGATGTCCCTGGTCGTGGCAGACGTGGAAAAGGATGATCTTGCAGGTCTCTCCCAACAGAAACCATTCTGTTATTCTGTGGTTCCCCATGCTCGTGGCACAGTTGTTTCAGCAATGTGAGGAACATGAGGTGCAATGTGGTTGTACAGAACTGTGATGCCCTTTCAAAACAAAAAACTCACCCTCTCTGCCCAAAGAAATCCAGCTTAGGACAAAGGAAAAAACAAAGCAAAGGAAAAATATCTTGATTCTTTCACAATTCTCTTCCCATCTCAGCATTGCGATTGGGAAAATAACATCCATCGCTATTGTACATGACAGGTAAAGAAAAAAATGTAACAGCCACATCTGGTATCATTAATACTTTAGCAGACTTCCTATTTTTAAATTAGTACCATTCTGCAAGCAAAATGACAGCTCCTCACAGTGCCTGTGAATCTGCAGAGCACAGACACAACCCCGGCAGCCGCCGCAGCTGCAGCCAGGGCTGACAGCATTGCAGAGCACTCCCTCCAGCACAGCCTGGTTCTGGTGAGGCCCTGAAATGCCAGGCTGGCATTTTCCAGGAGTTTTTACAGGTGAAAAGCGAGCTAATAAACTGCTCAGCACCGAGTGCTGCCAACGGGGATGGGAGCACACGGGGGGAGACACCTGCGGCTCCGCGGAACGGCCCAGGTGCGCCCGTAACATTTCCTCAGCGCTGCCAACGGGACACAGGCAACAGGAAACCAGCTGGATTTATAGGTCAGCTTAATCAAGCTTCTGCTGAGCCCTTCCAGCTCCTGTCTGTGGAGCCTCAGCACAGTGCAGGGCTGTTTGCTACCACAGCTCCCACTCAGAGCCCTGGGCAGGGGGAAATGTCCCCTCTGTGCGGCGTGAACTCAGCCCGGCTTTCTGTATTTCTTCTCGGGGCTGAACACCTGGAAAACGTGCCAAGAGCAGAACAAATCACAGAGTGTGCCCTGGCTGTGCTCAGGCAGGAAGGGAGCAGAGCCAGCCCCGACCCTGGCGCAGTGTGCCTGTTGGCTCCAAAGGCCATTGCTCACAAAATCAATTGCTCCTGCAACACGAACGAGCTGTGGTACAGACTTCAGGAAATATCAGTCTCCTGAGGTAACCACAAGCTTAAAGTTAGGCTCTAGGATGACAAAAAATTCTATCTGCCTGTGCCCTGATGAGTCTCATCCATCTCAGGGAGTTACCAAGGCTTCATCTGCTCTGCTTACTTACGTCAATGAAATCAAGCAGGCTCCTGAAGCGACCACAGGAAGTTCTCCACATGGAGCTGAGGCATCTGGAGCTTTTCCCATTATTTAATTCTCGCTTGGTTGCTAATTCAAATCACCACAACAGAAAGCACAGACATTTCTCAATCTTTCCTCAGGAGGGATTTACCCATGTAAATCCCATCGTGGAATAATGCCTCTGGACAAATTAAAAGATAAAACTTTCCAGTCTCATTCAGCACTTGACTTTTCTCAGGCCCTCTATCTCACTGCCCGTCTGGAACACCTACAACGCTACAAAATGCACCATCCAACAGTCACTGTGGTTTGCATTGGGTGCTATACATAAAAGCATTGCCCCAACTGACTTCTGCTGTGAGCTGCTACCTGCAAGACATCTATAGAGAAAGAAATCAATGTACTGAGGAAGTCTTAGAAAGTCTCTGCTAAGAATTAGTTGTTGAACCTACTGATTGAACTGATGGAACACAAGGGTTCCAGTGTTCACCAAAACAATAGGTTGCAGAAGAAAAAACCCACCTAAACCTAAACAAGGGTCAGATTCTAATCTCTGAAATGAAAAAAATAGATCCTTGGATAGAAAAATCCACCATTCACAGTTCCTACCTCATTTAAGACCTTTTCACATCTGGACTTCTCCAGGCCTACCCTGACTGCTGTTGTTTTGCCAAACTTAAGTCACTCTTGTTTAGCTGTGCTACCTGGAAAAGCCTGAGTGGTTGTATATCCTAGTGAGCTTCCAGATGCTTCTTTTTTATTTCCCCCTCGTTTCTCTTCATTGTAAAGTAGGATATTAGCTCTCACTTACACACCCAATTAATTACAGTCAGAATGGAGGATGCAGAGCATCTACCAGAGCCTGAATAGGTTCTTAAGCTTTGCAACCTTTTAAGTATGGAGATTTTCAAAGGAAAAGAAGTCTGTTTGCATGATGCTTTGTAAAACATGGCATGTATTACCCCTGTTCATCTTTCTTCCTTACTCCATTTCCATTTATTGCTTTGTGTATGAAGTTGGATAACAAAGTGCAGGTCCCACTATGGACTGTGATCCGGCTCTCATGAAACTGCTGCTTAGCTGAGCTTTTAAAAATGAAACAAAGCAAACCCAAAGCTACAATGATTGTAATTAGCAGAGAAAAATAACCTATCCATACCTCAGCTGAAACCAAACTGACAGCACCATAAGCACATTGCTGACCAAGGGAAAACCTTTCGAACAAGATAATTATGGAACTCTCCTTTTTGGTACTAGACTTAGCACATCTGGACCCCAGTACTTCCTGCAGAAGGCTGTACACACCACAGCTAGCAGACAGACCACAGACACTTCTAACCAACAAGTAGATAAAATAACTAAAAATCCACAATCTTGAGTTTGCAGAGCAGCCTCAAAAATCCGCGATGTTCACGGCTACGTGTGATTTGCCTAGTGAAGAGGTAAAAAAACCCCATCGGGTCAGAAGGCAAAGCATCATTAAAGGCAGCTTCCTTAGAGAACCCCACAGAGAACGCCCAGTCTCTCTGGACAGCAAGACACTTCGCTGATTTCCCAGGGACCAGTTATGGGGTCCAAGTAATCTATTAAGGCAGAGCGTTGCGCTCGCAGGCTGCGGTCCCCCCGCTCGGGTTCCTGCGGCGCGCTGGCACCGCGGGCCCGTGTGATGTATTTTTGCTGTCAGTGCTGAAATAACACTAAATGCGTCTGAGCGGGCCCCACCTGCCGAGCAATATGTTCCCGATCCCTCAGGCAGAGCCGTGCGCTGCTCGGCGAGGAAAAACTTCCTCCCACCCGGCACATGGCAGGGCAGGGACAGACACTCGCGTGCCCACGCGGGGATGGCGGTGGGATGTGACACCGGCGGTGGGATGTGACACCGGCACCCCCGCCTCGCCTGCTGTGACAGAAACTGCCTCCATCTCGTGTAGTCAAAAAAAAAAAAAAAAAAAAAAAAAAAAAAAAAAAAAAAAAAAAAAAAAAAAA